>CAUYRT010058738.1:0-204281 GCA_963574885.1 Lepilemur ruficaudatus | reverse complement strand
AGATGCACCAAGACTCCTTTGTGTCCAGTGATTATCTTGGCATTGTCTGAACATTACTCACTGCATAAACCACACAAAAAGCTGTCCATGAGTTTAAAGACATCAAGTAAAGGCAATTATGGGGAGAAATGTAATGTAAGGAAATTTCTTGAACAATTACAACCACAGTGGTTTTATCTACTCCTTGTTACAAATTATTTCTTAACCACATCTCTGCTTCTCAGACCAAATGGATTATGGCCAACCCAAGATTCTTCGTGTGCAATCCTGGGCCTAAATCACCTGTCTCCCCATGCCTGGACTTGCTTTTGTCATGCTTATTAGCTAGTTCCAGTCAATTTTTCTTCCCTGGTCAGGTATTCAATGCTAACACTAAGGTCCAGATGTCTGGGTGCCCATTAAGCCAGATAATGGCCTCCCTCACATGCAGCTTCATTCTCTAGTTACCAGTAGGAGACTAGTTACTCCTACTCCTACTGGTAACTAGTCTGTTTCCTGTTCTTAGCTTGGCGGACTCACCTGCCTTTCTAAAGCTTCTAATTCCTTTACTACTAAGCATGACATTCTCACTTCTGTTGTCTGGTACTATATCTAACTTAATGTACAAAGAATGCTGGTTCTTTCAACCAAGAGATGTTCTGATGTGCCCAAGGACTTTCTGTGCTTTCTTTCATATGTTAAGGTGCAATATCCCTGAACAACCCCTTTGGGAAACTATTTTTCTGTGTGGACAAAAGCTAAATATATGCACGTGGGAGGATACAGCTTCTTAACTCGTAGGAATATACCCATCAAAAAGGCTCACATATGTTTAGCAAAGAAATAAGATAATGTTCATAGTAACACTCTTGGTAATATCCCCCCCCCAAAAAAAATGGGAACAAACCAACTAATTAAATGGTTCTCTACAGTAGAATTATTAGATAGGATTATTATACAGTAAAGAGAACAAACAAACTATAATTACACAACGTGGATGAATCTCATGAACAATATTGAATGAAAGAAGCCTCATAGAAAACAGTCCATGTGGTTTCTTTTCATTTATATTAGAAGTAAAACCGGTGGTCCCAAGCTATGATGTTACAAGGTAAGATAACTCTTCATGAGGGGGATTGGTTAGTGATTGGAAAGGGCCTTGGAGAACTTCCAAAATTCTGGTAAGTTCTAATTCTTGATCTGGATGCTGGTTACATGGATGTGTTTATTTTAGGAACATTAGTTGAACTGTGTTCCTGTGATTTGTGCCTTTTTCACTATCACTAGCTTCTTATATTTCAATAGATTTCTTGAATGAATTTAGTAAAAAACTAAAATAGTGAAATGCACTTACAAAATTTTTATTGATGGCTCTATACCAGATATCAAAACACATATAAGTCTTATCAAGGAAAGAGGGTTGAGGGTCCCAGGGCAAGGGACATCTTTCACAAAAATCACTTGTTAATTTGGTTTTTCAGATGGGGGAACCCTAACATCAAGATCTTGGGGAAAATAAGTAAAAGCTTTCTTATGGTTAAAAATCTATTCAGTGGTAGTTGGATTAGAAACCAGACTCCATGACTCAGCCTGGCATTCTTTGATCACACAAGATTCCTCTGGATAAGAAAACATCTTGAAGTTCTCTATAAAATAACTGAGGCTTTTTAATTCAATATAGTATTCTTTCACTACATACAAAAAAATTCAAAATTTTTGCGTAATAGAAAAGCTCCAGACAGTGAGTGTTCCAGTGCCCCAGGCATCTAGGCAAGTGGTCAATACTGGTTGAAAAGCTCAAGCTTTCTATCCAGACACTGCTGCTTGCACATACAGTGTCTGTGTCATTCCGCATTTACTATACTCAGTACCTATATCCATCACCTGGACATATTCACACATTCAGTATGGTCACTCAATACAATTAACATCTGTATACTAGATACCAAGCAACATTTCCATTGTTTTGTTCTAGAAATAGTATTGGATTTGCCCCAAACCATCCAGACTCTCTAATTAATCTTCTAATAACCACAAGGTTAATAATTTGCAAGACTGCTACTAGAATCACTGAAACGATTGGCTTTGCTTTGTATCCCCAGAGTTCATCTATTCAGCAGGTAATCGTCACTCCACACGCAGGCTCAGAATTAGACATATTCTGGGTGGTGTGGAGCAGATAAAGATGAGAAATCCTCAAATATGACATCAACACTTCATATACCATAATGGCCCAGCTGACCTCTCTCTAAAGCTTATTTTCTATTTTTTAGCCATACGATCTTGAACAAGTTGCTTACTTTCTCCAAGCCTCGATTTTTTCACCTGTAAAATAAGGATGATAATAACATCTACCCACCTTGGCTTTTTGAAAGATTTAAATGAAAAACTGTACATAAGATAATTAACACCATGCCTAGAATATAGTAAGAATTCAGGTTAGTTATTATTACCATGATCATTATTATCCTTCCTCTTATAACCCCAGTGCCTTGGCTAGTGGTTCACTAAGCCCTAAGGAAGGTTCTCCCAGAATCAGACTCTGAACTAAGGGTTCAAATTCAAGTGACTTAAGGGACTGCTCCTAGGAGAAACCAGCACAGGAATTGGGAAGCAGGATAGACAGGGAAAGAAATCAAGAAATGGTGTGACTTCAGGTGAAATCCAGCCTCAGCCTGATCTCAGAGGGAACTTTGAACTTCAAAATGCATCTCAAAGTTTGTCCCATCTCAAGGCAATGAAGCAGGACCTTCTGTACTCCTTCACCTGTCTGCCCTGGTCTGTCATTGGTGGGAGGGGGTGTGCAACTGCCCCTAGAAAGTGGAACTTCTGAGAACGTTAGGCCCTCCAGTGGAGTGAGGCAACTCCAGGAGGCAATTCCTCTGAAAGTTTGAGCAGAAAAGCACAGGCCCACGAAACCAGTAAAGGAGATCCAAGTGGACCTGGGCAGGCTGCCAACAGTGTCTGCTACAACTTCTGTGACCAAATTCATAAGACCTGTTGCCAACTCTCCATGCTCAGTGTCCACCTATTTGAACTTCTCTACCTATTCCTAGCCCTGCTTGGATTGAGATCCAGATGTAACTTTTAGACCCAGACCTCTCATGACAGTCCCCATGAGCATGGCTCCCAGGCTCCCTTCCCAGCTGAACTCCTGGGTCCATCTGAACTTGAAGATCTACATGACTTTCCCAACCGAGTTTTATTCCTGCTTCTATCCCAACTGCCAGCAGGAAAACTGGCATCACATCTCTCTTAATTTTGAAGTGCAGAACTCTAGAGCCCCTTAAAGTTAATTTATTTGATTTTATTAAGTATATATCTTATTTATATGCAATATATAGGTATTGTTATTTATTAACTATATATATGACTCAGTTTGAGAGTATGAGAAGTCACAGAAATAAAAGAATTGATAACTAAATATCAGTATTTGTAGATCCAGGGAAATAATTTGTAAACTAAGTAATTATACTAGGATAAAATGTACAATATCAAACTTGGCACATACAAACAATGAAAAACGAATCTAACCTATGTAAAAAAAAATCAATTCTCCTCCCCATAATTTATGTCAGTATTTTACATATAATAAAATCCTCCCTAAGCAAATAACTGATAAAGCAATAAAGCTGTCAGATTCAATAAACGGACTGTTCGCCTGGACTATCTGGAAACACTCCCATTCAGAGGCAGATACCCTGTTATATTAAGCTCCATGAAGAAAACATTTATCTATTGTGTGATAAACCTGACAAGTGCCTAAATCAGCTGCCTAAGAAGACTCTCTGGAAATGCACCTCTACAAAGGCTGATATTTAATTATATCACCCTAAGTGTGAGATATAATTGCACCTATTATGTGATAGGAGTGGAAAAGGGGAGTAGAAATTAACTTCCATTGAACAACAAAGTAATTATCCATTATTGAAGATAAGGTAGGACAGCCTCATTGTATTTTAAGACTGGATTCATTCATTAAAGTTTCTGTTGCTCTCTCTACATCTACATGACCTAAAAAGAAGGTCAGCCCAGCAGTTAGAATGTTATCCACATTTGAAACTTCCTGATATCAAGAAACATTCACTAGCAAGAGTTTCAAATATCTCAAGCTCAAGACGTTTTCTCTTCTTATACCAGCAATTCCTCCTCCCTCCACCACCCTCCACAGTTGCCCAAGCTAGAGTATTTGGAATTAATCTTAGCTACCCTCTCATCCCTTACTTAAAACAACAGAAATTTATTATCTTATAGTTCTGGGTGTCAGAAGTCTGACACGGGGCTTATGGGGCTAAAATTAGGGGCTAAGAAAGCTGTGTTTCTTCTGCAGGTTCTAGGGGAGAATCCTTTCTTGGCCTTTTCCAACTTCTGGAGGCTTCCTGTATTCCTTCACTGGGGCCCCTTCCAGCAGTCAGATCACTCCAGCCTGGATTCTGTCTTCCTTCCTGCCTCTCTCTTTTACTTTTTTTTGTCTTCTCTATAATTTTTAAATTTTTTTATTAATACATAATAGATGTATATATTTTCAGGGTATATGTGATATTTTGATACATTTATATAACGTGTAAAGGTCAAATCAGGGTAATTAGGATATCCATCACCTCAAATATTTGTTTTTTCTTTATATTAGGAGCATTTGAATTTTTCTCTTCTAGCTATTTTGAAATGTACAATAGACTATTGTTAACTATAGTTATCCTACTGATCTATCAAATACTAGATGTTATTTCTTTTATCTAGCTATATGTTTGTACCCATTAATTGGCCTCCCTTTATCTCTGTCTCTCTCTCCTACTCTTCCTGGCCTCTGGTAACCACCAATCCACTCTTTGTCTTCATTAGATTCACTTCTTTAGCTCTCACATATGAGTGAGAATGTACAATATTTGTCTTTCTGCGCTTGGCTTATTTTACTTAACATAATGGCCTCCAGTTCCATCCATGTTGCTGCAAATGACAGAAGTTTATTTTTTCATGTGGCTGAATAATATTTCATTTTTTATGTATACCACATTTTCTTTTTCTATTCATCCATTGATGGGCAGGCATTTAGGTTGATTCCATAGTTTGGCTACTGTGAATAGAGGTGCTATAAACATGGGAGGGCAGATATCCCTTCCACATATTGATCGCCTTTATTTTGTATGTATAGCCAGTAGTGGGATTGCTGGATCATATGGTAGTTCTATTTTTAGCTTTTTAAGGTACCTCTGTACTGTTCTTTGTAGTGGCTGTGCTAACTTACATTCCCATCAACAGTGTGCAAGGGTTACCCTTTCTTCACATTCTTGCCAGCATTAAATATTCTCTGTCTTTTTGATGAAATCCATTTTAACTTGGGTGAGATGATATTTCATTGTAGTTTTAATTTGCATTCCTCTGAGGAATAGTGATGCTGAGCATTTTTTTATATACCTGTTGCCCATTTGTGTGTCTTCTTTTGAGAAATGTCTGTTCAGATCTTTTGCCCAATTTTTAACTGTTTTTTTTTATATTGAGTTGTTTGAACTCCTTGTATGTTTTGGTTATTATCATACTGAATGGGGAAAAATTGAAAACCTTTCCTATACAGTCTGGAACAAGACAAGGATGCCCACTTTCAACACTTTTTATTCGACATAATAAAAGTCCTTGCCAGAACAATTAGGCAAGAGAAAGAAATAAAGGGTATCCAAATTGAAAAGGAAGAAGTCGAATCAGCCTCTTTCACAGACATTATGCCCTCTTTCACTTTTAAGGACCCTTGTGATTACATTGGGCCCACCTGGATAATCCAGAGTATTCTCTCCATTTCCAGATCATTTCCTCAATCATATCTGCAAAGTCTCTTATACCAGGGGTCCCCAATCTATGGTGAGTTGTACAATTATTTCATTACATATTATAATATAATAATAATAGAAATAAAGTACACAATGATGTAATGTGCTTGAATGATCCTGAAACCATCCCCCTGCTCCCCATTTTGTGGAAAAATTGTCTTTCATGAAAACTGTCCCTGGTGCCAAAAATGTTGGGGACCACTGTCTTAATACCATATAAGATTCACAGGTTCTGGGGACCAGGACATGAACATTCAGATTTGGGGAGACCACAGGTGGTAAGACCATAAAGAAAAGCAAGACAGTGATGACCATGCAAGTCATTACAGCCAGGCATGGTGGCTCACACCTGTAGTCCCAGTAACTTGGGAGGCTGAGATGGGAGGACTCTTGAGCCTGGGAGCTCAAGACTGCAGTAAATTATGATTGCACCACTGCAGTCCAGCTTGGGCAACAGAGCAAGACCCTGTCTCTAATTTTTTTTTTTTTTAAAAAGTCTTTACAGAGTTTACCTTTATTGAGAAGGAAGGAAATTAGGATTAGAAGGAAGCATACAGAAGTAAGTTTTTGGGGCCTGGCTAGCAATTTTCTATTTCTATAACTAGGTGGTAGTTATGTCAGTATTCACTTTAAAAGAATGTTTAAGCCATACATTTGCATTCTATGCATTTTAATATAGGTATTTATTTCACATTTAAAAAAAGATTTTAAAAACTTGCCTAAAAGTCTCTATTATATTATTCTGGAAACCTGGTCCTCAGCTTCTCCTGCCAGCCTCATCTCTAAGCACTCCCTGCTGCTCTAGCTGGTTCTCCTCCCCTTCCCCTGCCTCCCACTCTGCCTTCCTTCCAGCCATACTGACCACAGGACGTTCTTTTACCCCTTTGTGTCTTTGCACATGAAATTCTCCCCGCTTGGTCTGTTTTTACCTTCTTTGCTTGGTGAACATTATTACATCCATTAAAGCCCAGGCAAAATCCCACATTGCATGTCAAGCCCTGTCTGAGTCCTCTGTCCCTCTCTCATCCAAAGACATTCAGCTGGTTCATTGTCTGTGTCGCCACTGTGTTTTGTCCACAATCTATCACAGCACTGGCCATGTTCAATTGTGAATTAGTATTATGTCTCTATCCTCTCAGCAAATCTGCAAGCAGCTATAGGGTACCTATTTCTTAGCAAAGTGCATGGCATGCATTCCATATTTAATAAACAAGCTTTTTTATTTCATTAAAGTATGATTCATTCTACTATGTGAAAGAAAGGGCAGAGGATGGGGTTGAGGCAGATGGAGATTGAGAACGTGGAGAGAAACCACATTCGTACAATTATATTCTAGGTCCACTAAACTGCAATTTGAAATAGGCTCAAATCCAAAGTGTACAGACACTTCATATACAGTTGATTCTCATTATTCACAGTAGTAACGTTCTATAAAGTTGTTGCTAATACGGAACTATTGCTCCTACGGGAAATATAGGGTGAAGTACCTGCAAGCCTCTGGTGACAACTTTTTCATCAATACATAATGTTGTTTTAGGTGTGTTTCTGTTTAGCAATACCTTATTTAATATATTGTTGATTCATTAACCTTGAACCCATAACCAATAGCACTAGACTTCAGGCCTGAACGAAGCTTAGCTAACACACATATTTTCTTCATAAGGCACATCACAGTCTTCTTGGGCTTAGTAACACTTAGCAGCACTTCAGAACTATGCTTGGGGGCTATTTTACATAGCAAAATCACTAACACAAAGCACAAAAATGAAAAAAACATTATTGGCACTAAATATACCCCAAAAAGGACACATGTTTACAATATGAGAGCCAAGAAAAGAAGGCAGACCATGTGCATGTTGTCGTCACCTTTTTCTATCTCAGGAGGGAATATGGCGTCTCAAGTCTGAAGCCTTTTGCAACTTTGTGCATGCACATGGCCACAAATGACCACTAGAGCACCATTGATTACTACTCTGGGGGTTAGACAAAAATTTTAGCAAGTATGTACATTTGCAAATATGGAATCTACAAATAATCAGGATCAACTGTACATTATTCTAATTTCACTCGCATCCCCACTTTCCAAGAGTGGAAATGAGGCAAGCAAGATTATGACTTGCTAATGCTTGTGAGACACAGAATTTAAACCTCTGCAGTTCTGCCTGGAACCAGAGCTTTTGTTCTGCCTCCTACAGGCTAGCCATAGACACATAGCAAAGTGGCTTTTGGAGAGTGGGGTTTTAGGGCCTGGCTATAGGTTTGGGAACTGTGTATTTTACAGTTTCTTTTGTTCAAGTTGTTCTCTGACCTCAGAGCACCTTGAGCTTTTATTATCTCTTAAAAGAGTTAGACTAGAACATCATAGTTACAGTTACCTTTCTTTGCAGATTTTTAGTTTGCTTTCATGTCGCTAATAGATTATTTAAAGGAATTACTCTGTCTTTCTCGTGGTAAAATGCTCCCAAAAAAGGTAAATGTAATTTAAAAATATTCATAAGCCTGACACCTGAGAATTTATTAATCATTCTTGATTATTAACTAACAGAAATTCAGTAAAGATTTAGTGTCTTCTTTCAGTATAGTCTACTGACTTGACTGGCCTTGAATCTTTAAAAGCTACAGCATATATGCTTTCTTTGAGTTCATCTCACACTTCTGGGATATAGAACTTCTGGAAAGGGAGAAAGCTTACGCTCAGAAACCGTTCTGTGTGCACTGACAGCCCATAGAACATGGGAGGCTTCAGGTTCTTCTATATGTACATCTCCAGCTCTGCTCCTCTTTCCATTTAACCAAAGATCAATGAGAATTGGGCTATTTCATTATTGATTTATGATAGAAAAGATGTCTTTCAGAACATATACTCCAGTATAAATGTTCTTCATAAGCAAAATGTTCTTAGATACTTATTTTAGGAACTGTAACAGTCTTAAGACAAAATGAGCATAGATCACAACTTCTGTCTAAGTAATTATTTGACCAGAGATGCCTGATTTGGATTCAATTTCCAATAAATATTATGCTGTCAACCTCTCTTTATTAATGTTCACTTTAATGATATTATAATTATGATATTCATACAATCAAGTTCTAGAATTACACTAACAGCAACCAAAGAATTCTGTAATGACTAATAGGAGCAAGGTTGTTCCAAGATGCTGAAATAAAATTGAATGCTGATCATCAATCCATCCTCAAATCCCTCCCATCTTAAATCTTAGTTCCTTCTTTCACTTCTTAAGGAATGGAAATGAAAAGGGAAATAAATATTTAACAACTAGTTAGAGAAGTGTTGTGCTGAAATCCTTCACATTTTTTAACCACATTTTTCCTCCTGTTACCCTTAAATTATATTGATCATTAGCCACCCTTCACCTTAGGTATCTCTCAAAAGTCACCCAACAAGACAACAGGTCAATATTTTATTCCTTTCTTGTCAGAATGAAAACCAAATGTCTTCATTTTCTGTGTTTGACACTTACCAGGTGACATTCTCCCTGTCCTCTCTGATTAATTCAAGAATCCCAATCCTAAATTGTTCTGGAGAGCCAGTACCTGGGTTTTTACAATTGGAGTTTTGTTATCCTAAAAATGATAAACATCTTTTTACTCTGGATGTGGATGCTATTGTGGGTTAAGAAAATATTTGTGTAATCAACAATGAGCACAGAGAGTATAAGAAGTCATTAATGACAAGTTATTTTATGTAAGGGATTGCAGGAGGGTCAGATTCAGAGCTTAAGCAAGAGTATTTTCCTGTAACTTTTCCCTAAATGAGCACATTAAAGTCAGAGAAAGAACAATGCTTTCACCATAATTCATGGTTTTCTGAAAGCTAAACGACCTTTAAAAAAAAGTTTGGCCTCAAGATGTGATAAAAATGGAAAGGATATGAATACCTACAATGCAGTAATGAATTGTAAATGGCTTCGTAACCCACCTCCAGTGCTCACAGATCCTGTCCAAAATAGCATCTTTTCATACATCAGAACCATCCAACAACAGCTCCTTCTACTGGTATCTGAATTCCATATCAAACTGAAAACTTATTCTGGTTATTTTTTTAAAAAACCTTTTCTAGAGTGATCTCAGTACATTTCTTTGTTGTTTGCTGCAGCTAATTTCAAATTCATTCTAACAATATCAAAAAGTACGTTATAGATCAAAACAAATACATTATATTGGTCAGGCTGCTCCATTAACTTTACATTTTAAGAAAAATTATTGAACGCTGCAGCCTCTTCCCTCTCTCCCAGCGGGAGTGGATGATGGGCCTCAGGCTGTGCTCTGAATGGGGAATCCAGACCCTTCCAGCACACAAGGCATGCTGTCTGTCACTCACACTTCTGAGCCGCATTCCAAAACAGACACATCCAGATGCTCAGACCCGTACCGGAGCTAGCAGCATTCTAGTGCTTGAACTTCTTGTCTCACTGCAAAAAAAAGGGAGTGAGGGGTGGGACAGCACAGGGCTTGTAGACAGGGGACTCAAGCATTCATTCTGGGGCTTTTAAGGCCGTCAGTTCTTCATCCTTTCTCCTTTCCAGTAATTGTGATGATTAAATGAAATTACCTTGAGATGTTTTCCAATGTAGCTCAATTAGATCCTGATTTCCGGGGGCAGGGCCTGGGTAACAACATTATATAAAGGTTGCAAGGTAATCTAGGGTTGAGAACAAGTAAGTTAAAGTATCTCTCTGGAGGTTGTTCTCTCTTATAGGATTTTAATCTACAGATACAGAGCCGCAGCACAGCATGTGGTTAGGCTGGAAGCTTTTGCTGACATAGTCACTCAGACAGAGAGAACGCACTTCAGGAACAATGGCTAAGCCTTCGACAAGAAACCTGTGGAATTCGTGTAGAAGGGAGTAACACTGAGAGTGGGTTTAGGTGCCCTGCAAATGTCCCCTCCGCCCAGACAAGGTTCAGGCCCAGTAGGGGCAGCCCTGCAATCATGGACAAGATAGATTAGACTGCAGGGAGCCACCTGGCTCAACAATGACTCCCGGTAGCAACAGATTGGAGAGAATTGGTCTCCCTTAGTGGACTGATCACACACTCTGGTTCTTTCTCAACTTGGCATTTGGGAGCAGGTCTGTCTCCCTTTGAAGTGAACTGACTAAACCTCCATGGTGCTTTGTCAACTAAGCAGTAGGGACTGGGGATAGGAGAGGAAGTCAGAGACCCAAGAGAGATACTAGACTGATATGTAGCATTTGTTTAATTTATTATGTAACATATGATTATGTACCATATAATCTGAAACTTATAATGTATAGTTGTATGACATATCATCTAAAAAAAAGTTATCGAAAAACTTGGCTCGAGATGCTTTTACCCCTAAAGGTTTCAAATAACATCTATTTGTGGTAGATCTTATTCCATTTAGCAAAACATGCCAGTAAACCTTTCGGTTATGAAAAAAAAAGGCCCCAAAGCATCAGCTGGATGATAAATGAGTGAGACTAAAAGAAAGGAGTCCCTCTATGTTGTGTTCCACCTGTGACTACATCATGATTTAATTTTTCCCTACTGACGGACATATTTATTGTTTCTAATGTTTTACTATTATGAATGTGTGTATGTATAACACATACACACACTAGTATTTCTATAGGGTAGATTACAGCAAGTGAGATTTCCGTGTTATAGGGCAGCACTTCTTAACTTTAATAGGTACCCAAATCACTAGGGATCTTGTTAAAATGCAGATTCTGATTCGGCAAGTCTGGCCTAAAATTCTCCATTTCTACCAAGCTCCCAATACGCCAACACTGCTGGTTCAAGGACCATGCTCTAAGTAGTGAGATTATAAGAAGACATATATTTTCTTTTATTTTTCATAGTTATTAAAATGAGAAAGACTGGTGAAGATTAAAAGTGAAAAGTAGAAGGGTGAATGAAGAACAGTATTTTTTTTACTCCATACACTATGTATTGTTGGTATTTATTTCAATACACATATTATTTTAGTTATTCAAAAAATAGAAAAATTTGGCACAGACAATAAGATAATTTTAATAAACAGAAAGTGAATTAAAATATTGTTTCTACTTTCCAGTAACAATCAGGTGGGTTTCTCCCATTCCCTCCAGTGTAAATAAGTTTTCCAATATTACTATAAAATTTCTGTAGGGATTCTTTTTTTTCTACTTTCCTGCCTCTACTTTAAATTGACATTTTAAAGTTTTCTTTCTTTCTTTTTTTCTTTTTTATCAAGCACCCATGGGCTTTTAACTGTCTCGAGATTTTTTTCTCCTCTTTGCCTAGTGGCCCCAAAGTGTGTTCAGCCAATACCTTGTAAAAGTCCCCAAAGCTTCCTTCTCTTTGTAAAATGCAGCAATCCTCAGAAGTGGGGGGTGGATGATGGAATTTCCTGCCTGAGACAATGGCTACTCCTTACAGGACATCTAAGAGTCAGGTGTGCCATGCAATAACCCCAGGACAATGACAGGTCAACTCCATTTCTCTGAAACCCTTCAGTGACCTTGCCTGCAAAAAGTGGGACCAGGAAAATGACAGATGTTAAATTCATCTTAGGTAACTGATTACACTTTATTCCATTTTATCTTTTTTATAAATCTGTTTTCATGAGTTTTTTTGATTTTTGGTTTTTTTAAATGAAACTACAAGTTTCTGGAAACCAAAGAAGTCTCAGATAGTTGAGAAAGTTTCACTCAATGGGTTGGTAAAAAATAGCATCTGACATTTTGAAACAAAACTCTACAGGAAATATAAAAAGAAGGGATTTGAAATCATTTTATACTGTAGCAAATCCGGGTTCACCTTCATGACTATTCCAACAGGAATAAATATTGTAGTTGGTAACTAATTTGAAGATTTAATTAATGCACTGTTTGATGTTAGACAACCTATAGATTATAATTCCACCTAATTTCTTTGCTTAGGTTTCTCATATCATTTCTGCAAAGATGGAAACCTGCCACACAAAAGGGTCTCTGGCCACTGATCCATTGGTCAGTCCAAGTGAATGATACAATTGTTCCCTCAGTTTCTAGCAAGCTAAGATGGAGGCAGTGTTGCCAATGACAGAACCCTATGCAGTGTAACAATCAGGGATTAGCTATTGCATGTCAAGATTGGTTAGCATTTTATTGGTTAAAACTTGGAAGACTCAGGAGGAGTTAACAGTTTATAGTTTACAAACTATAAACTAGAACATAGGGGTTTATTGGAACCATAGATCCTATTTCTTGATTTTTTTACAAAGACAACACCCCAGTATTTCTTCAGGGTGAGAATCAGTATCATTTCCCTGGTTACAAAGATCCACTTGCTGAGACTAAAAAGCAGGGTATATTTGTATTATAAGCAAAGATGGCAAATCCCAAGCTTGCAGTGTGTGTGTGTGTGTGCATGTGCCTGTGTGTATGTGTTATAAGCATTTGAAATATGCTTTGCAGGTGCCTTTAAACCTAAAGTAATCAGGGCAGAGTACACCTACTGTTTCTCCTCAGGCTATCTAAGTAGTTCTGTGTAACATGATGGCATCAGAACCCAGAGGGGAGTTTCATAGGACTAGTCAGGAAGGTGCCATTATGATGCATGTTACAAATACATTGTGATTGACTGCTGATTCGGTGGCCTTGGTTAGACAGTCTCCGGTATTCGTGTAATATTTGCTTCCTTATTTTACTCTTGTTTCTACCGTCTCATTACAGACTATGCTCACTCTGGCAATGTGATCACAGTTGAACCATTATTCCATAAATTATACACAGCAACCTTTCCAGATTCACTGCAAACTTTGAAATTGGAAATTGGGTTTCAACCAAAGATACTGTATGCTGGAGTAGCTGCAATAAACTGAAACCATTAGGGCTATTTGCAAACTAAGTGGATGTGTCTTTGTTAAAATTTGATGTTTATTTTTAATATGGTTGCTTGCCCTTCTCTATTTGAACAGCTCATTACACCTTAAATATAAACCACATGCGCACTAGAGCATTTATGTAATTTTCTGGGGCAAAGAATTTGGGCTGTGATCCAACAACACTAAAATATATTACTTTAATATTTATTTGCATCTGTTTGGTATTGTCATGATCCATACGAAACAGAATCATTTTATTTTCCTTTAAAAAAATAAAAAGGGAAGAAAACTCTGTTCATAGACCACTTCTAGTCAAGTGGGTTTGAAAAGCTCCATTTGAGATTCAGTTCCTCTTTGCAGATATTAGTATCGTAAGCATCGATGGAGAATAACGTAATGAATGATGAGTCCTGAACAATACTATGGCTGATTTGGTAAAGCTATGTTTTTGGCTTAAACAATAGGATGTTTGATCGAATCAACCACAGAGAAGAAAATAGTATTGCAAAAGATGAGTTTCTAATTGAGACAGACAATGAACTGTGCATCAGAAACAGCTGCAAGGAAATGGATCACATTACATTTTTACATGCTAATATGCTGAATTTCCACATTAGATGGTCACAAATTTTATTCCTAAGACATCCAGGTGCCTTTACATCTGTGTAGTATATTTAGAAAGGAAGAAAAATCAGATGGAAAATATTTTACATTCATAGTACGCCTTTTTTTAGTTTTTTTCTTATTAATTTTGTTATCCTTATACACTATGTAAATGATGATGGCTTGTTCAGCAATGACATTATAAGTTTAGATGTCATGATTCTCACTTTTCCATGCACAGGGACATGTCCCTGGTTCTATGGAAATATCTGCATTTACCTTTAGACAGTATGTTAAGAGAAGCCAGGAAACAAACCTTGTTTCTCTGAAGAAGGTACTTTTGTTAGTCAAGGTAATGCTGGTGTAACAAATATTAGTGACTCCACACTGTGAAGGTTAACACAGTGCTTACACGATGTATCCAACACAGATCAGCAGGGGACTTTGTTCCAAATTCACCTAGGGCTCCAGGTTGAGGACAGTTCATTGTCTGGTAACATCGCCATGTCCGTCCACACACGGCATTCAAGATCATCTCACCAGGAGCTTGAGCCCATTATCCTAAGTGAGGTATCACAAGATCAGAAGAATAGGCTCCACTTGTACTCGCCATCAAATTGGTACTGACTGATTAACACTATGGTGCTCATGCGGTAGTAATATTCTCCAGGAATTAGGGGGTTGGAGGGGTAAACTCACAACTGAAGGACACGGTGAGCATTGTAGAGGGGAAGGGCATGCCTCTAACTCTCACTTGGGTGAGGCAAAGACACAAAATGTAAGCAAAATGTTTATACCCTCATAATACCCTGAAATAAAAAAGAAAGATCGTCTTACCAGGGAGCAGGAAGAACTCACACCCACCCTTAGTCTCTTCAATCTGCAGTAACAAGGATCACTTTCACTCCTGGGGCATTGGCCAGAACTGGTCAGATGACCTTACACCAATTACAAGAGAGACTAGGAAATTCAGAGAAGCCATCTAACATTTGGTGAACATTGTTTTCCTTGCCACAGTGCTTTTTTTAATCTGTTTCATTAGAAGATGACAAAGCCCACATCGATTATCTCCTCCAACAGAATATATTGTGTTGGGAGTGAATGCCATCTCTTTATACATTACCAAATACTGTGTATCTAATGAATCCAGTTTTAATTTGGTATAAAACTATTATAATTTATGAGAAACTCTAATGTGAATTTACATATCACTCACAAAAATTAACTATTTTTCTAATGGGCAACTCTTTGGGATGTTGTGGGTCATTTTGTATTTCAAAATTGCTTTCTAATATATATCCAGTAAGCCTCTTTGTGCAGAGAGAGGCAAACCATAAAATTAGTGGAAGTGTTAACAATTCCTCTGAACAGCCTCCACAGACACAGGACTTATTATAAGCCATTTTCATAACATGAAATAATACATGCATTGACATCCGTTCTTACTTTGGAAATAACTAATTGAAGCATACAACCGACAGTAAGTTTTAATCCAGCATTTTATCAGTGGGCTTGGTGAAAATAGATCAACAAATCCCAAAGACAAGTGACATACACATTGCTCTCAGGAGGACTTGAGTTCCAGGAGATAATCAAGAAATTCCAGGCTGAAATGGAATAAAGGAGGAAAGCATGTTACTGTTTGAATATGCCTATGCAAGGGACGTGAAAATAGACCAGGATAACCAAAGATATTAGCTTGGGATCAAAAATGTTCCTCAAGAGAAAAAAAGAACCATGGGATTGATACAGGAGCTTATACTAACCAAAAGAATAAAGAGAGGGAAAGAGATGTCAGTCTGCAAGACAGAGATATACATGTCACAACTTAAATCCAAATGTCTATATTCATATCTACGCAGGGAAGATGAGCTTAGAATAAAGATCTTGTTTGCACATCACTCCTTTAGGCAAATGACTAGTTGTTTTAGGGAAAAGGATTTTCTTGCCTTCAAAAATGTTTTAGTGCCATGAAGAAAATGTAAACTGTGTTTGAATTTCCATAACCTCTAAATTTTATGGCAGGGACCCAGATCCTATTAACAGTTTTCTGTTTCAACACCTGTTATCAAATCATAACATTTTAGTTAAACTGGCAAATGATTCTTTTTCACAAGGAAAGTGTAAATAAACTCTGATTTAGAATCATTTTGGTAATTTTTTCCATACTGTGGACATTAATAACTGCTTAGTCTTCTGACATGATGTAAACATTCTTATCGTATCTTTATGCAGTATATCGAAGTAAGCTGTGCACATTTCTACCTCTACCACTAGAACATAAGCTTTGTGAGAACAAGGTCAATGCCTTATTCTTCTCTGAATTAGCTCAGTACACCTTGAATAAAAGTTGTTCCCCAATAAATGCTTACCAAATGCATATTACACATAGTCCAAAGGTGAGTAATATTTGATGGGTATACCATCGCTGAGTTTTGGTTCAGAATCTCTTGCTGACAGAGGACTCTGAAACATTTATCTTTGGAAGAAAAAAGTATGCCTCAAGCCAAAGATCATTAAGCAAAGTTCTGATTTTTTGTGGGGAGCTTTCCCTTAGAGATTTCTCAGCAAAATGGGGCTAGAATCTCCACCTACTCACATTAATATGATCATTAAATATTATTTTTAAAATGTATAGCTCAGTGCTTGATTCTCTATGAGCTCTCCAGAAAAGAAGATAATGTCTGATAAAGTGTATGTTATCTTTACCAAAAATTCTGTAAGTTACAAAGCCTTAGGTAGAATGGTCACAAAAGGGTCTCCAAAGAGAAAAGATTACAAAAAAAAAAAATGTTAAAATTCAAGACTCTAAATTTCAACAATCTAAAGGCAACCAAAATTAAGAAAAGACAAGAGCCAACCATGCCACATGCTTAGGAGATTTAGATGGAAACAAGGAGACAAGTAACAAGACTTCCCAATGATCCAGATCACAGATGGTGTTAGCTTGGACCACACTAATCATAGTGCCAGTGGTAAGAAGTGAGTGGGCTTGACGTATATTTGGAGGTTGCTGTGGTTTTAATATTATTCCCCTCCACCAAAACTCATGTTGAAATGTAATTGCCAATGTCATGCAGTATTGGGAGGGGGCTTTTAAGAGGTGGGTAGGCCATAAGGGCTCTTCCTCATGGGTGAGTTTAATGCCTTTATAAAAGGGCTTTCAGGAGTGGGTTCTCTGTCTTGGCCCTCTCTCCTTCCATCACATAATGACAAGAAGGCCCTCAACAGATGCCGGCACCTTGAAGTGAGACTTCCCAGCCTCCAGAACTTTGAGCCAATAAATTTCTGTTTATTATAAATTATCTAGGCTCAGGTATTCTGTTAAAGCAGCACAAAAGGGACTAAGACAAAGGTAGACCCAACAGTATTTGCTAATATCTGGAATGTGGGAGATGAGAGAAAGTAGGGAGATGAGGCTTTTGACTTAATAAAGTTCTGTTCATTCAGATGGAAAGACTATAAGGGAAGTAGATTTACAGAGTAAATCAGAAATTCCACTGGAATATGTTAATTTAAGAGTTGAGATGCTTGTGAGACATTCAAGTAGAGATGTTCACCAGGTAAGCAGGTGCACTTTACAAACCATCATTTTAATTATAGTAACCCTGAAAGAGAACTTAATTTTTCAGGTGAGCAAAGGCTCAGAGAAATAAAACAACCTGTCCAAAGACCATATAGCCAGAAAGTGGTAAATATTATATAAATATATATAATGTGCAAATATTTTTATATGTACATTTAATTTGAGATTTATTTACACTCCATGGTTTCAGGCATGTGTGTCTCACATACATAAATAGATAGCAAAGTCCTCAAGGGTATAAACAAGGCCTTATCCAATTCCATATCACCAAAGTTGGCTAATACAGTACCTTATCAATTGTAGACACCCAATTACTATTGATTTAATTCTCAATAACTACATACTGTAGAAAGAAGAATTTGGAGTCTGGAGGAAAGTATTATCTCTCTCCTGTGCCCCGTCCCCAGGTAGAACTCTCTCATTATCAACAAGACTTGTATCTTAGAAGCAGAGAAGGAGAAAATGTGACCCAATCTCTTTGTTGAGAACCTACTCCCTCACCTTTCCCTTCCAAGCCCAGGAGTCACACTGGCTCTCAAATTTTACTTGTAAATAGCTATTTATTAAATTATCCTCAAATCACCCAATTTGAATTGCTCTGTGTTTCCTACTGAAGCCCTGCCTGATTCAGGGAGGTCTATGTGGAGAAGTCTGGAAGACGGGAGTTCAGTGCTCAGAGGTCATCAGAGAGGGAATTGGGAGAACACATACTCTGCTCTCATTCTTCTTCCCTTGGCCCAAATTCTTTCTTTAGTTTTATTTTTAATTGACTAATAATAATCCTATATATTTATAGTTTACAATGTGATATTTCAATATATGTTTACATTGTGGAATGATTGAATCAAGCTAATTAACATGTCTATCATCTCACTATGTTTGTGGTCAGAACATTTAAAATCTATCTTTCTAGCAATTTTGAAATATATAATGAATTATTAACTGTAGTGACCATTCTGTGCAACTGATCGGTAAAACTTATTCCTATTGTCTAACTGAAACTTTGTACCCTTTGTATCTCCCTTTTCCTATCCACCTCCCTCTTCCGGCCTCTGGTCACCATCATTCTACTCTCTGCTTCTGTGAGTTTGGTCCTTTTAGATTCTATATGTCAGTGAGATCATGCAAAAGTTGTCTTTTCATGCCTGGCTTATTTCATTTAGCATAATGTCCTCCAGATTTATCCATGTTGTCACAAGTGACAGGATTTCCTTCTTTTTAAGATTGAATAGGGGCCGGGCGCGGTGGCTCACGCCTGTAATCCTAGCACTCTGGGAGGCCAAGGCGGGCGGATCGCTCAAGGTCAGGAGTTCAAAACCAGCCTGAGCAAGAGCGAGACCTCGTCTCTACTATAAATAGAAACAAATTAACTGGCCAACTAAAAATATATAGAAAAAATTAGCCAGGCATGGTGGAACATGCCTGTAGTCCCAGCTACTCGGGAGGCTGGGGCAGAAGGATCGCTTGAGCCCAGGAGTTTGAGGTTGCTGTGAGCTAGGCTGACGCCACAGCACTCACTCTAGTCCGGGCAACAGAGTGAGACTCTGTCTCAAAAAAAAAAAAAAAAAAAAAGATTGAATAGTATTTCGTTGAATATACATACCACATTTTCTTTATCCATTCATCTATTGATGGACACTTATGTTGCTTCCATATCTTGCCTATTGTGAATAATGCTACAGTGAGCATGACAGTGCAGATATCTCTTTAGTATACCCATTTAAATTCCTTTGGATAGTTACCCAGAAGTGGGAATGCTGCATCATGTATCAGTTCTATTTTTAATTTCTTGAAGAATCTCCATACAGTTTTCCATAATGACTGTGTTAATTTACATTCCTACCAACAGTGTACAAAGGTTCCCTTTTTTCCGCATCCTCTCTAACACTTAACTTTTGTCTTTTTTAATAATCACCATTCTAACATATATAAGATGATATTTCATTGTGGTTTTATTTGCAATTCCTTGATGGAGTTACGTTGAGCAGTTTTCCATATAGCTCTTGACCATTTGTATGTCTTCTTTTGAGAAATGTCTATTCAGGTCCTTTGCACATTTTTATAATCGGTTATATGTTTTCTTACTATTAAGTTGTTTGCATTCCTTTGATATTTTGGATATTAACCCCTTAAGAGATGTACGGTTTGCAAATTATTTTCCCTCGATCTTTTCACTCTGGGTCATCTTTTCACTCTGTTAATTTTTCCTTTGCTGTGCAGACACTTTTTAGTTTGACACAACCCCATTTGTCTATTTTTGCTTATGTTGCCTGTGCTTTTGGGGTCATATCTAAGAAATCATTTCTGAGACCAGTGTTGTGGATCTATTCCCCTATGTTTTCTTTTAGTAGGTTTATAGTTTCAGATCTTACATTTAAATATTCAATCCAATTTGAATTGATTTTTGTAAATGATGTGAGATAAGTGTCCAATTTTATTCTTCTGTATGTGAAAATTCAGTGTCCCCAACACCATTTATTGAAGTGATTTTCCTTTCTCCATTGTACGTTTTTGGTTGGCAACTTTGTGGAAAATCAGTTGACCATAAATGTGTGGGTTTATTTCTGCTCTCTGTCTCCTGTGCCATTGTCTTATAACCAAGCTCTGTCAGTGCTCTTCTCAAACTCAACAGGAAGCCAGAGGGCAAGAAAATCTATCTGATGACAAAGAGGGTAGAGAGGGCATTTGAAGGGCACATGGGAGATAGCCCTTTTTCTTAGGGTCTTTCTTACACAGAAGCAGAAAAGTATCCATGTCTGCACACACACACTCTACTTTGCCATCCTTGCCACACTCCACCTCTAGAGGTAAGTACAAGAGACTAAAACATTAACTGAGAATCAGAAAACTAGGCCCCAATCATCTCACAAGCTGAGCTTAATCAAGTAACTCTCCCATCCCTATAGAAAACACAAAGTCTCTATTTTCCCATCTGTGGTTCTGTGAAAACTCTGTTTTGAGGTGTCCTTCTACAGCCGTATTTCCAAAAACGGTTCTTGAACACTTGAAATGGGGCTGGTGCAACTGAGGAATCAAACTTTAAATCTTTTTAAAATTTTAACTAATTTAAATTAAATAGTTACCTGAGGCTGGTAGCTATCATAGTGGGCAGCACAAATATAGAAAATTTTCATCAATGAAGAAGTTTCCATTGTATAGTGCTACTCTAAAGGCCATAAAGTCAGAATGTGGGCAACAGCCCATAACCCCTGTCCCACTGACCACACATCCTACACAAATGCCATTCTCCACTCCCCTTCATTCTACTCCCTTAGCCCTTTACTCGGAAATATTAAGAGGAAATTCCTTTTTTAGTTTTTTTAACATTTATGTTCCTGCCAATCTAAATAGTTATATAGTTATATCAATAGTTCAATTATTAGTATAACTGAATCCCTATGGATATTCCTTCACTCCTCTTCCCCTCCCTCTTTTCCATGATGCAACCATCATCTTGACTTGGTGTTTGTCCATTCATGCTTTTAACTTTTACTGTATGTGTATCCATAAACTAAGACAGAATTCTTCGAGTGTGCCTAAGACTATAACGTGCCCCTCAGGTGACTGGATCTTAATTCATAGACAGTTTATATCCTTATTAAAAATGGATATTTCCCCAAATCAGATGATAGCTGAGAAATGTTTCCAAGTAGCCTGCCAAGCCAGGGATCATAAAGTCTGTCTTAGGAGAAACCAGCAAACTTACATATATTTAAATTCACATATGAAGATCATTCTGAGGTAAAGCAGAACAGAAGGACATAGATTAAAGGATTAAAGAAAGGAACACCCCAAGCAAGACAAATCCACAGAACTGAGGAAATTATACAATAACCTAGAGACGTGTTGTCCAGGGGCTGAGATCCTCTGATAGCACTTTCTCTTCCTGCCCCTCCTCATGTCATGGATTCAGTCTTAGCCATCTTGAGTGCTGAGGACCCTTCAGCTCTTCCTCATCTCTGAAAAGCTCTAAAAAAAATCACCCATGTATTAGTTTGGGTTCCCCAGAAGCAGGCACTGTGATACAGATGTCAGTGACTTATTGGGGAGGTGGTCCCAGAAGAAAACCCTAGAGGAGAAGGAGAAACAGGACAAGGGTGAGGGAGAAAGAAGCCTGATTCCATGGAGGAATTCTGCAGAGTAAGTCATTTCTCAGACTTCAATTGTGCTGATCCTGCTAGAAGCTGGGAGCGGGCCTTTCAAAGACACACCCCTGGCAGTCATTGGCTAAGGATCGCTTGGGAGTAGGGTGCTTGTGGGACCTAAGCCAGGCAGTTCTGTTCTTTGCACATTTCCAAGGAGGCAAAGCAGCTCCTGTAGGTTCAAGAGTGGACCAGTGGAAGCAAAGACACATCAAAGTCAGGGGAGAGAAACACAGAAACGGTAAAAGTGATCCGAGGAGTCAGGGCAGAGCACCAGCAGTGTCTACCACACAAAATAACACCTGCTGGAGTTGATGGATCTTTGCATTTTAGTAGTGGTGAGCTAATGGGATGCCTTTAGCATTTCAGAAATCAGCATCTTGAGTTGAAAGATCTTTTAATATTCGTGCTTCTCAAAAGCCCCCAAAATCAGACTTTGAAAATAGACCTTAAGCAGCCATTAAATAAGTCCAGTCTTGACTCAAAAACACAGTGGGCTACATATTTTAGGTAAAAGTTATTCTATCTCTTTTTAAAAACATAGTTCCATATAATCTTATTTCATTTATAAAGCCAGTATTGGTCCAATATTATGCTCTATTAATCTTGGTGCTCTACTTCATTTTGCACTTCAGAGCCATCTCCAGTGACAGAAGAGTAAATGACAGCCTTATCCCCTTTTTCTGTGGACACTTACATGACAAAAGGGAGGCTCAGGCCAGGCTCACTTTGGCATTCCTTACCCCTTGCCATAAACTCAGCTTTCCCTTCGCATAAGGAGCCCAATGACCTAGTAAAATCTAAGCTTGGTCTTTATGAAGAACAAACCCCCATATGAAATCCAGTATGCTGGGGAAGAGACTTCAGGTAATAAAAATGAATTGGCAGGATGAGGTTCTCACCTATCTACCATCCATGGGAATGTGTGGGCTGGTAGCTTTGGGTAATTGCAAAATGGGGTGAGGCATATGGGAGGACCACAACAAGTAAGTTCTAATCGAACTGTTCTGGGAATTGTCTGTGCAAATTCTTAAGCTGGATTACCACTGAACGGGCATTGTCAACATACATAAGCGAATTGGCATGCAACTGGGTGCCATCTTATGGAAGTTAGTATACATCTACCTTATAAGAGATATTTTGTCACAGGTCCAATAAATACTTTGTGGTATTTCAGAAAGAAAATGCCTCTAGGGGCGTGAAGCAGAGGCACTTCTTAGTCATAACTCTGCCTGTAGTCAGTCCCAAACACTCCTGGCATGGTTAAAACATCATGTCCTGAACTGAACTAGGGAGAGGCCAGAAGTGACTGCACGTAAGTGGTATAAATAATACCGCAGCTGGGTGGAGGGTGAGAGAGAAAGGAGGACTAGAAGGTTGAAAAACAAGCTTATCTTCAGCTCTTCTGCCCTATCCTCTACTCTATGGAATTATTTTCAGCCTTTATTGTTTTTTAATTTTTAATTATGCTCCTTATAAAAACATTTAAAATGTACAGAAAATTACATAAAACATGTCTAGGCACCCATGATTGCTATTAAACCAATGTCCTTGCTCCTTGTTTATGGTGTTGTGTATCGGCTTGAATATAATTTTTTATGCTCTGTGCTTTTTGAATCTTACTTAAGAAATTCTTCCCTATCGTAATATTATAAAACTTTCTCCTCTGAATGCTTTTAAATGCTTACTAGTTTTCTTCTCACATTTTGGTGTTCAACCCAATTGGAATTTATTTCCATATGTTAACAAGGTACCTAACTTTATTTATTCTATATGAGATGTATAATATTATTTTTAGTAGCCTATCCCTCCCCCACTGATTTGCAATGCCTCCTGTGTCATATACAGTCTCCCATGTATAAGTAAGTCTGTTACTGGGTCTTCTTTTTCTGTTCCTGTTTCTTTTTCTGTTTGCCTATTTCTGTGTCATGAACATACTGCTTATGTTTCTAGACCTTAATGTAAGGTTTGTATCAGGTAAGTCAAATCCTTCCCTACGCTTCTTAAGATTCTTATGGTTATTTTGGCTCTTTACTTTAAAAAATAAAACATTTTATAAGGAGTTTGTGTAGCTGTATTTTGAATTTGATAGGGGTTTCATCATAATTTTAGATTAATATGGGAGGGAATTGTTATCCTTACATTGATCCTCTCTTTAAGGAGATAAGATATTTTATCCACTTACTTAGGTTTTCTTTTATTTATTTTTTGTTGTTGTTGTTGTTGAAACAGAATCTCACTCTGTTGCCCAGGCTAGAATGCTGTGGTATCAGCCTAGCTCACAGCAACCTCAAACTCCTGGGCTCAAGCAATCCTCCTGCCTCAGCCTCCCGAGTAGCTGGGACTACAGGCATGTGCCACTATGCCAAGCTAACTTTTTCTATCTATTTTTAGCTGTCCAATTAATTTCTTTCTATTTTTATTAGAGACAGGGTCTTGCTCTTGCTTAAGCTAGTTTTGAACTCCTTGAGCAATCCTCCCGCCTCGGCCTCCCAGAGTGCTAGGATCACAGGCATGAGCCACCATGCCTGGATTTTCTTTTATGTTTTTCAAATATGAAATTATGGGTTCATAATTTTCCTCATCTTTTATTAGATTTACTCACAGGCACATTATTTTTATTGTTGTTGTTAATGGCACATTCTTTTTAATTTAAATTCTACTTAGTTGTTGTTTTTCTATGGAATGCAACTAATGTTTGTATATGGATCTTATATCCAATAACTTTATTGAACTCTTTTTTCAGCTCAAATAGTTTATAGAACCTCTTTGACACCCATTTGTGAGATTGACAAGAATTCGAAGGGAAAAGACCCTAATAAACTCAATTAGAAATAAAAAAGGAGAGGTCACAACAGACATCATGGAAATACAAAACGTTATTTTTGATTACTATAAAAACTTATATGCCCAAAAACTACATAATGAGGAGGAAATGGAAAAATTCCTAGAAACATACAAGCTTCCTAAGTTCACCCAGGAGGTAATAGAATTTATGAATAAATGAATCTCAAGCTCAGAAATTGGAGCAGCAATTAAAAACCTCCCAAAATGGTAAAGTCCCGGACCAGATGGCTACACTTCAGAGTTTTACCAAACATACAAAGAACTCATACCTATACTACAGAAATTATTCCATGACACTGAGAAAGATGGTATCCCTCCTAACTCATTCTACAAAGCCAATATCATCTTGATACCAAAGCCAGGAAAGGATGCAACAAAAAAAGAAAACTACAAACCAATATCCCTCATGAATATAGATGCAAAAATCCTCAACAAAATTTTAGCAAATCAAATTCAGCAGCATTTCAAAAAAATAATTCATCATTACCAGGTAGGCTTTATTCCAGGGATGCAAAGCTGGTTCAACATATGCAAACTTAGTGTAGATGTCTTTTTTATAGAATGTCTTTTTTACCTTTGGGTACATGCCCAGTAATGTGATTGCTAGATGAAAAGGCAGTTCTACTTGTAGCTCTTTGAGGTATCTCCATATTACATTCCATAGAGGTTGTACTTGTTTGCAGTCCCACCAGCAATGTATGAGTGTTCCTATGTCTAGATATTTTTAAAGTTCTATAGCATCAGTTTATACTTAGGAGGATGTAACAGAATTAGGAGGCTCCCCCAATTCCATACATATCATTTCTCCTTTTCTATGCTGGAACAGAGAGTCACCCCCACATAAGACTGGTGGGGGAGCAATTTCTAATACACAATAAAAGCAACTAGACTACAGGCAAAGTGTTTTGATACAGCATATGTTGGGGGTCATCTCCTGTACCTTCTAACCTAATTAGTTCATATTTGAGGCTTTCAATAAAAGGACACTCTTCGGAGACTTCTGCTGGGTTTTTCTTTTCATGTGTGCTAATTATTACACCTACAATCACATAATCAACCTCTTGGGTTGCGAGGAAAAACAAGGGTGTGAGTGGTTAATTGCAAATGCAAGTGGCCCATTGCCTGTGCAATCAGCAGACCTCCAGCATATTAAATTTCGTGCCTAGTTGTAGCATAAATATTACAAGTGGCAGAGGCTGTCCTTTTAAAATCCGACTTCACCAATTCACTTACACTTTTCTCAAACTCTTCAAGTCTTTGCCACTTTCTTATAAAGGGCACAAACAAAAACTGAAACGAAAAGATCACTGTCATTGGCACACTTCGTAATTTCATTCTTTCCACTTTCCAAGCTATATCTGTTGCGTCCTCCAAATCAGAAGCTTTAAAATGAACATGAACTGGTAATAAATAAAGTTTGCATGCAGTTGTAATATTTTAATACTATAGTGCAATTTGATTACATCTTTCAAGCATGAGAGCTGTTTTCAGTGTTATTTGCTAAATTTATCACACCAGATCTGAAATGAAAAGCAGTAGTTAGCCATAAACACTGAGTTAATGGTGTTCTTTCCACTCCAGTTCTAATGAGGCTTGAACCCTCACAATGGGAAATAATTTAACAACAATATTTACTCAGATGATTAGCCTGGTTCTCTGACCCATATGTTGATGTACAGCAATATTCTAAAGTGAATATCTTCCAGACGGACATTAAAGCCCCCACCCCATTCATTCCAACAGGAGAGCTGACAGATGGAGGGGACAAAGCTGGCTTATTTCTTAAATTTACCCCAATAGTACTTGAATTCACTAAATCAGTTATAATCTTGTCTTAAAGAACTTTTATACATACCTGTAAGAAATAACTTTTAAAGATGTAACTTATCATGACAATGTTTAATTGGATTCCAAAAATTAGTCTGAGTAGCCAGGATTTGTGATCAGAACATTTGCCTAAAAGCCCAGGCTGTTGTGTATGAGAAAGAGAAAGGCTAAGTTTCATGAAGCCTTGGTTTCTCCATCTGCAAAATGGGAATTGCAGGATTACAATTCCTACAAAGCAATTTCAGTCAAATTCCCCTGAAAGAGTGAGCTTTTAATACATTCCAAAGTTCCAGAAAGGATAAGCTGTTGGTTTTGTTATTTATTGGAATTATTTAACACTGAAACAAATCATGGATTGATGTGAAACCATGCCTTAGTCAGCTCTGAAGTTGCATGTTTGCAATGAACTTTCGGCCTATGACTTGCCTTACCTCTTTGGTTAATGATTCCAACAGCCACATGTGAAAGGTCCTCTTTTGAACAGGTATGTGGCTGTGTTTCCCTCATATTTTCTGCAGATGTTTTAACTGAGAGTCAAAGTCAGGCCTCATGGAGCCAGCAGAGTGGGAATAAGCTATCATTTTAGCTGACCCAAGATCACCTAATCCAACTCTCTTCTATCCAACTTCAATTTCCAGATAAAGTTCAGAGTTTCATTTAGTGTGAAGTGGCATTCACAAGAGCCAGAAGGTATTGAACAGCCCAGAAAGTGTTCCACTCTTCAATTCTGTTTTATCATGGGACCAATCTTTCCTATGAGCTGAAAGGTATCTTTCTTTGATTTCATATTGTCTCCAGAATTTCCATCAGATCAAATCTGTCAAGCAGATTAGGACTGACAGTCTAAATGTTGCTTTTAAAGAATCAGTGTTGAAAATAGCTTCACATTAAAATAATATTGCAATTTTTTATTCAATATTCTGTTTTTTACAGGGATTTATTTCACCTTACTACCACATGTGTAAAACCTTTAAGCCCTAGTATTAGAAATAAAAATCTCTTAATAAACTAAGTAAGGGGCTAAGGTGTTAATGCCTTTTAAGGGGTACTTAAAACCTGGTCATGTATAGAGGTCAATGCTTGACCATCCAAAGGGATGTGAGACATGAGGCTCAGGTATCACAAGACATAGAATCTTCCTATTGCCCCTGGAATCACCCTAGGCAGGACAGGGATCTTCTATTCACTGTGCCACCAAGAACTGGGCCCAAGACAAATCCAGCAGCACACCAAATTTTTACTCTCTTGCAAACAGTGTTAGTGAAAATGCATATCATGTATCAAGACAGCCTTTGGGAAATCATGCAATGTGGTACAAAAACAATATGATGAATTCATTTTCATATTCTCACCTTCTACTTTTAGCCCATAAATATCAGCTCATAAACATCCCAGCATGATAAAACTCTGTTTTTGTACTTTTACAAAGTAATCTACTAAATCAGCTATCCTGTCCAGCTCCCTGTAAAAATTCATGCTCTGATAAACTCAAAAGAGTTTATGGCTGTTAATCCTGTGGCTTTGCTTGCCCTTTGATATTTCTGAAGCAATTTTCCTTCTACTTATGGAAATCACCCATTTTATTGTGTTTACTGCCATATGATCAATTTAAAGAATCAATTTCTAACCAGATACTTTACATTTTAGTTCTAATATTTCCTCCAAAGCTCACTTACTTTGAACATAATAGGATGGTACATAGGGAGAGAGTAACTTTTTCTATTTTTCCTTCCTACATCACAAAGCAAAAATAGAGTAGAAGCAAAGAGATGTTTACATCATGGCCTTAGGTGACGGTTGACTGATGTTAATTTTGTGATATGTTTCAAGGAAGGTAGAGATCAAATGCCATGCACCATGTCTCCAACCACCCAGCAGGCTCCATGTGCACTGATCTGGGATAAGAGATCAATCACACGGAGTATGGAAAAAGCATGGCGGGAAACGTGGTTCCGCTTCTCGGGAAGGGACCAGTTCAGAGGGCATGCGGTTGAGCTCAAGTTCAACACAGACCTGCATCAGTGAGCAAGGGGTCCTCTTTGAAGCTATCTGGGAGACATATTCTCAGAAGTTGTGGTTGGAAGCATTTAGCCAGGTCAAATGCAAACCTGGTCATTAACCACGGAAGCCCATGTAGAAAGCTGCAAGGATTTCCAGAAACCAAATCCAAAGCAGACAGGAAACAAATGAGGGAAATTTGCCAGTCTGTGATCTGGCATTTTTAGAGGAAATAGCAGAGAAATATCCAGTCACCAGCACCAAGTGTCCATGTTTTACAGAGGTACTAGGCAGAACTGGTTAATGTAGGAGTCAGTTAAATTGGAGGTTGGTTTAAGGATGGCTTCTTTGGACAGATAGAAAAGAGAGGTGCTTTGAAGTTTCCTAAAAACTTTCTTTGAATAATCTCTCACTTTCTCCCAAGTCTCTTATCCTTTCGACAGCTGTCCCAACTATGTCTCTCCCAAAGCTCCCCCAGCCATCTCCCTGCTGCCTCTCTCCCTTTCTCAAACCACTCTTTCTGCTCTTCTTCTCCTCCCCACAATTAAAGCTGCTCAGATTTCTCAGTGCATCTCTTTCATTCCTTATCTAGAAAATTGATTTTAACTCAATTAAATCTCTTATTTTGCCACCATTAACATTCTCATATATCACACTACTAATAAAACAAATGCTTACAGAACCTTGAATCTTTTTTGGAAAAATAAAATAGCAACTAATTAGCCAAAACCTTGTCTCTCAATTGTACTTTTGGGATCCTCAATTTATTTGGCCATCGTACATCATTTTAGGAATCTTTCTTTCATTTATTCATTCAGACTCTCACTCACTTGTTCTCTCAAAAAATTCATTGAATAAATACTAATTAAGCTTTAATTTGCAGAGCAACTCTGTTATAACTAAAAATAAATAAATAAAAGACCAAGACACGGCCCCATCTTCAAAAGGTCACAGTCCTTTTGAGAAAGACAGACATCTGAATAAATTCCAGCTGAGTGTAATGTAAATACACGTAGAATCACATGGAAGCGTAGAAGAAAAAGCAGTAATTTGCCTGAACGGACAAGGGAGGTTTCAAAGCAAAAGGTATACTTGAGATGGTTACTGGGGGATGAGTACAACTTTGTCAAGCAGATAGATGAAGAAATAAAAATAATGCCAAGTAACAATTATCAAGCTCATATGTGCCAGAGATTGTGCTAAGTCCTTTCCACGGATCAAAGTTAATCCTCACAATAGCCCTGGTGAGAAAGATATTTTTATTATCTTCACCTAACAGATGACGAAGCAGGCTTAGAAAGGTGAGTAACTTGCCCAGGGGGAATGCCAGGCAGGGGAAAACATGCAGCCAGGCACTATGTGTGAAGGAGCAGGAAGAATTAGAGAAATGACAGCAGTTTAATGAGCTTAGAATGCCATGCGGGAGAAATCCTATGGGGAAAAGGCTAGAAAATGAAATGGGGACCGTGTCTGGAAAAGCTATATCTAGCGTTTGAAATAAATCCAATAGACAGAATGAAATAATTGAAGAATTTTTCTCTGTTTTATTATTATATTTGTGATATAAAGAAGAGATGGGGCTGGGCGGGGTGGTTCACGCCTGTAATCCTAGCACTCTGGGAGGCTGAAACAAGAGGATTGCTTGAGCTCAGGAGTTTGAGACCAGTCTAAGCAAGACTGAGACCCTGTCTCCACTAAAAATAGACAAAATTACCTGGGTGTGGTGGTGTGTCTTTGGTTCCAGCTACTCCGGAAGCTAAGGCAGGAGGATCGCTTGAGCCCAGGAGTTTGAGGTTGCTGTGAGCTATGATGACACCACTGCACTCTAGCTTTAGAAGAGAGTGAGACTCTGTCTCAAAAAAAAAAAAAAAAAGAAAGAAAGAAAGAAAGAAAAGAAAAGAAAAAGAGAAAAAAGAAGAAGAAGAGATGGATGCTCCCACCGCCACAGACCAATCCCGCTTTCTCTTTGTTGTGCTAATTAACTACCATGGTAGGATGTAAGGACAGAAACATAGATGCCTTCCCTCTCTGGGGTACTTGACTTAAGCTACAGTAGCTATAACTTGGGAAACTCAAGGTTTTCCATGGCTGACATAGAACAAAACTCTGATAAGGAAAAGGGATTATAGTCACAGGGATTCCTTCAGCAGTAGGAAAAATCTTGTTCAGAAAGACGTTCTGTTGAATGAAATTTATAACTTAGAACTCCCCTGCCTGAGGTCAGTTGGGACATTTTCAAAAGAGGACAAGCCATCCCATATCCAGAGTCTAGCTCAGCCCTTCCTCCATGCATGGTAGATTCCCCAGTGTGGCCAGCTAAATGCTAAGTAGAAGGGGTGCACCATCTTCCTGATGTGTCTTGATTTTAATATGCAAAAGGCTTTTAATTGGCTCTTGCCCCACATAAAATATGCAGATGCTCAAATCCTCCCACATAAAGAGAAATTTAGGTATATCAAGCAAATACCCGGGACTCTTAATTGTCTATAATAATCGATTTTTAAAAAATAAATACAGCCAATTCTCAGTTAATAAATCCAGCATTCTAAAGGCTCTCCTTCATAATTATAATGGAACTGATATAACTCCCTGTTATGATCTAAGCAGTTTGAGGGAAAGAGGGAAGAGAATAAAACAAGGAGAATAAAACACAAACAGAAACAAAACCGCTGCACCGCTGGGCAGAAGTGCAGTGTGACGAGGGAGTCGCAATGTACTCTGAGAACTCAGACAAAGGAGAGAGCACTTCTCTTTGCTGAACAATTTTTTCTCCCAGAACTCGGTAATAAATAGAAAACAGAGTGCTATTTGGTTATTGCTCCTGCTTTCTCTCTGCAAATAGAAGGTGTAAAAGGTGAAGCAAAGTAAATGAATAATCCACAAATTGAAAGCGTGGCACTGACGACATGCCTGCTGCCCAGTGTATTTGGACATATAAATGTATCATCACCCTTGCATCACAATAGCTCTGCATCTATGAACGATTTCTATTTTCCTGGTTCTTGTCCCTTCAGCTAAAGTAAAGCCCAGCCCAGAGCAAACAATTCTGACAATAAGTGTTTCCAAGAATCCCCATGAGTTGGCAAACACATGTCTACAACAACAACAAAAAGAAACCCTGTCAGTCATCCTTCGCTGGCCCTTTCTTTTCCCTTCTGCTCTGCTTCCTCCCCTGAGTCCTTGCTCCAAATCACATAGTTAATAAGTAGTAGAGCCAAGTCAAGACTCAAATCCAATTTTGTCTGACTCTGAATCTAATGCTTAACCAGACCAGATTCTCATTACCTACTCCCAAGAAAGAATGGATCTTGATTAAATTAGTGTGTTGCTAACAGTAAGAATCCAGAAGACATTGACCATGTCCTTAGCATATTTCAGAACTTAACTTGAATATTCTACTGTTCGACCAGGAAAAGGAGTGAAAGGTCAGTATATAACCAAAACGCCATTACGTTCACTTACGTGTATTTTATTTATTTATTCATTCATTTATTCTTTTGCTGTATTAAATTAATTCATTCCAACTATTCACTCATTCAACATATATGTATTGTATTTCTATGAACCAGGTACAGTTTGAACTGAATATATATTGTGAGCAGGACAGCCTAGCCCCCTGTATTCTTGGAGCCTACAATGGAACAGAAACCAAGATGTTCCAGAAAACATCATTTCCTTAACCCATCCTGCAGATCACCAAACTCACATTACCAAAATCGTCAGTGATCTGACACAGAGAGCATAATCCTTCTCTTTATCTTTCAAGAGCCCTGGTGTGATCGTAATCTAACAAGCCATCTATAAAGCTATTGCTGAAATAATTAGGCCTCTTTATAACACTTGCATCACAATGGCCCTGCATCTATGAACGATTTCTATTTTCCTGGTTCTTGTCCCTTCAGCTAAAGTAAAGCCCAGCCCATCTCTCTGCCCAGATACGGTAGAGAGCCCGCTGGATAGGGAGAAAAGCAAAAAGCAGATTGACTCTCACCTCTGTCTCACTATTAACTCCAGCAACTTACACGAATAAGTTAACTTCTTTAAGCTCCAGTACCTCGTGTTCTAAATTGGGAGACGGATTAGATTTAGATTCAACACGTTTATGAATTATTCTTTGAAGACCTGATACATGTCTGAATTCCACCACACATTTCCACGTTACAATACATTTTATTTAAACCTCATTCTAATAATGAACAAGCTGAAGGCAAATGATATTAGCTTGAATAAAGTTACATAGCTACTAATCGGCATAGATTTGGTGTGAACACACATGTCCTGATTCTACTCTGAGAACTGACAAGATGACCACAAAGGACTCTTCCAGCTCAAAAATCCTATTCCTGTAACTTTACAGTTTTATCTCTTCTTGGTTTCCCAAGCATGCTTTCTTTAGCTTATGTTGACCCCCTTTCCTGTCCTTCTTTCAAAATCTTCTGTCATTGAGCAAGTTAAAGGCCAAAGAGACTGAAGTTCAAAGGACTTGATGTTCAAATTTAATTATTTTACCTTGTTAAGCCCAATAAAATTCAATCCCAGAATCTATCCTCCTCCATTTATTCTTCTCTGGCTCCACCAGTGGGGTCCCACCAGTTCCCCTTAACAACTACAGCCTGTGCTATCTCCTTTGGTATTGCATTTGGTCCATTCAAAGCCTTCAAAGTTCTATTAACTCAATGCTAAGCCCTGATGAGTCTCATGTTTTAAAGCATACAAGGAGTTAATAAGACTTACAAGAAAATCCACCCACCCAACTTGAAGAAAGCCAATCCCCTCCCCCTAAAAGAGCTGCCCCAGACAAAATCATGACCTGAGAACACAGAGTTGCCAAAACTGTACCAGTGACTCAGAGGCATGTGAGTGAAGAAGAGCAGTGTGTAAGGGTCTTGCTTGTAGCCAGCATGTGGTTATGTCAGTAGCCTGACATCCTTGACCTACAAAGCTTAATCGGTTAGCAGACACCTACCAGTGAGGGGAATAGTTTGCTCTGCGTCTCCTGTGTCCTACACTTCGTAATTTCCCTTTGCACTCTGGCATCCTGATGTTGCCCCGAGTCTGGGCTCCATCTAACCACAGCATCCACCCTCTGGTGACCAGGAGGTCTCAGTCTGTTGTAGGGGCCACTTCCATGCCTCTCTTGCTCAGCCCCAAGAAACCTGCCTGCAAGAGAAAATTTTGACTTCATTCCCATATTTGTTCCAGCTGAAAAGTCCCCCGAGTGGATTCCTGAACTGAAGCTTTATTGCTACTCTCAGGGGCCTAGTGAAGTCCAGACCCTTTGCCCTGTGTGTTCCAGACAAGGCCTTCCTCTGACTTGAATTCCATACTTTCTCTGGTGCGATTTTTAGGATGTATGCCCATCTATAAAAACTGAATCTCCTTGAAACTCGCCCAGGAGTGCTCTGAAGTTTTTCCACTCTTGAACCTATGGGGTATTTACATGAATTCGGATTTAGTCTCTCCGTAGCTTCCTCCTTGCTCCTGAATGCAGAATGGGGTTCTGAACAACCAACCAAGCACTGCCTGGGTTAATGCCCAGGCCCAGTATTTATCATTTGAAGCTAGAACCTCACCAGCACTTTGTAAAATTCAGATGCCTTGTCCTTTAAATGCAGCTAGTATTGTTCTATTGACCGATGTCTAAAAGGCCAATGGAGAGACTCTTTTCTCTCTAATCAGATATTTGCCTCAACTTTGTGTCTATCAGCCACACTTTATCAAGGTCACAAGGTGTGAGCTCTCTAGCACCCCTGTGGACCAATTCAAGGTCTCCACACGAGTAGCTCTTCTCATAAAAATAGCCTCTTGCCTACGAACAAAACCTCCATACACACCTGTCATTCACCAAAGTCAAAATATTGTGTGGCTGTCTTAAAGACTTTCACCCAAGTCATGGTAGCTTAATGCCAACTGCATGACTATAAAACTCACCTTTGGTTGAACCTCCACAAATCACCAAAGTCAAAAGACCCTTCCCTCATACTAAGTCCATGGCCAAACTCTGTACATCTCGGCCCACCTTGCCAAATTTTACTCTTTGTTTTAATTTCTCAGTGCCTCTGGTCAATGCAAAAAAAATGGAGGATTTTAAAATTATTACCTGAAAACTACAGCCCCACTCCTGCCAACAACTTAACAGAGGAAGGCCCACACAAGGCAAAAGCAAACCAGAGCAAATGCTCCACGCAGGGAGAAGGATAAAGGACAGTATCAAGCCAGTTCTTTCCAAGTTTCCTAATCAATAAGTCGCCCAACTTCAGCAATGGGAAGTGAGCTACAGGTTAGAGAGAAGCCAGGAAATGTACTCAGACAAGGGAGAAAACATCAGGAGTGAGGACTTTCCCCTTCACAGTGTCCTAGCCATTGCCAGCAGCACTTAGCAAAGAACTTCTCATTTAATGACACTGTATATGCAGTTGTTGGCATGAAACTGGATTGCAAAGAAACCTGGTTGTTTCTTCTTTTCTGTTTTACTGTAATTTCAACAGAAAACCTTTACAAATATGCAAGAAGCACATCCACCTGAAACACACATTAATTCCTAGATCTCCCCAGCACATAGGGTCAAGGGATGAGATTTTTTTTTTAACTAAATCTAAGAGGTTTCATTAGAGAGTCCTTTAAAATTAAGTTCACAATCAGTCATTTCTCACTTTGGCTCAGGACATGTTTCTGAACAGCTGTTTTAACCTGCTTTCCCCACATGGGCTAGTAGAAAATACCAAAAGAGCCTTTTTTTTTTGCCTTGGAAACTTCACTGTATTTACTGATTTTCCAGGTGGCTGTCCCAAGGCTTAGCCAAGACCAGCCTTCCTTCATATCTGCATAATTGTAGAATGTTAAACCTGGAAAGGATAACACAATCCATCTAGGATAATTCTCTCATTACTCGGTTTAAAAAAACTGAAGTCTAGAGAGAACAGGTGATGTTTCCAAGCTCCCTTAACATCTGCAATGGCAAAGCCCAGGAAGGAACTCAGGCCACGTGACCTTACAAATGAGGATCTCACTACACTGATGTCTTCTTCATAGTCTTTGGACCAAGGATCACTGTTTTGGTTGCTCTATTGTAGTGGTTACAATGTCATATGCTAGGAAAAATTGGAACATGAGCTAAAACAATTATGATTCCACCGAAATCGCCTTGCATGTTTCTCTTAGGGTGAGGGATGGGGAGGTGCAGACATTCTTCATCTAAAGCTGCTTGACCTCTATTTGATTGAAAGCAACATCTGGTCTCCAGGCTTGCAGTGGTATTTCTCCTATTGAGAGGTAGCCAACTGCAGACAGATGTGACATTTCCTCAACACATTGTGTTGACATCACTGACATATACCTTATTTGAACAATGGGCAGCTGAGCTTCTCAACACCTTTAAATCTGAAGCACTTCTAGCCCAATAGCACCCAAAAGCTATTCTCAGCATAGGCTTTCCCACAGAGGGATGCAGAACAAGTCCAGATCCCACGCTGACCCCCCAATCTTTTTTTTTCTCTTCCATATCCTGTCACTTAAGCCCCCAACGATTCCTGTTCGTGCAATAAATGATAATTGCAAAACACAGAGCTAAAGTCATGAACAGGTTTTTGGCCTATCGAAAAAATCAGTACACCTTACATTTCAGCCACCCAAAAATCTCCCAGATAGAACACTTTCTCTTACAACTGTCGAGTAGTGACTTAATTCTCACACTGGGTCCCTAACCACTCCCTAATCCATTCTCTTCTACCCATCTCCCTGTACCTTACTACATCAAGAGTTAAGTAGGCAGATACTGTTACCTCCAACTGCCAAAGAGGAACCTTCAGTCCAGAAAGGGAATGTGGCTGGCCAGAGGTCACTTAAGTAGTTTGTGGCAGAGCTAGGGTTAGAAGTGGGGGCCTGATTCTAATTCCCTTGTTTATTCCAATGGATCAAAAAGAAAAGCCATACAAACATTCAAGAGTTATTAATGTACTGTGAAAATGCTGCTATAATTTTATATCACTAATAGTGGTATTAATTGCAACAGCTAGGATTATCTTTTCTCTTGCCTTTTCTCAGAAAACTGGCCGAAGTGGATCTTTATTTTGTGAATCACATGATATCCAGGGCATTGTTTAGGTTTCCTTCTAGATCAATTCTATGTCTCAGTGTTCTTCATTTCCCGCTGTTTTTGCTCCAAATACTTATAAATTGTATTTATGGAGTGCTTACTATTTTCCAGGCACAAATAGTAATACATAATAGTAATAGTAAGACTCTTACTATTTGTAGTGTATTACATGAGTTAACTCATTTGATACTCATATGAAAAAGTCAAGCACAGCTAGTTAGAAATAGAGACAGGATTTGAATCTATACAGCTGCCAGAGCCCATGTCCTGGATCACTGTACTATAATCTCTCAAGGTACACAGTAGGAACCTCTGATCCATATGGTCAAGTTGAGTCATTGTTTAATTGATTTGAAAAAGCTAAAAGTTAGGTAAAGCAGAAAGTCATTAAAAAGCTAAACACACACCTACATGTATTCTATACATTTAAGTTAAAGCAGAATTTTTCCAGCAATTCTTTTTAAGTCTTTCAAAGCCATTTAACTTCATTTTTCAAAAACTATGTCATCTTTTTAATGGGGGCTTATCTTTCAATGGTCTGTATAATCATAATAGTGAATTTTAATGGGCATAAACAGGTTTCAGAAGAAATATAACTAGATCTTAGAAAACATACAGATCAACCAAGAGCTTTCAGCAGGCCACAGGTATTACTAAATATGTTTGCAGAAAGGAAAAAAATATATGTTAGACTGATGAGCTGAGTAAATGGGGTTAATTAATGTAGCTGCTATATCTAATGCCTATATGCTATGTGTTATTAGATATGCTAATATATGGCATATCCAAGTGGCTCAAAATATCTAAATTCTGCTATTTCTAATGAAAATTAATAAAACAGTGACTCACATAAGTACTCTAACTACTGGTTTAGAGGGAAAATGTTACATTAATTCAGCAATGAAGAAGATCAAAGCAAAAGCATAAGAGGTTTAGGAACTGCCTAGTTGTGGGAGGAAGTGAAGAGTGCACACAAAGGCAATTCCAAATTTTTGTGTCTGGGCATCTGGGAGAATGAACAACAGAGTGAAGGTGAGAACATTTGATGGCTATGGGAAAGTGTTGTCATACTGCACAATAATCATTAATTTGAAGTGAGTGGGACATATAAGAGTAAACGCTCATCAGGGCATTGGGATTGCATACTGACTCTTGGGACCAAGATCAAGGCTGAAGAGAAGGTTTTAACAACTTCCATCTACTGAAACTATAAGGAAAAGAGAAAAGGAAAGGGAGATTAGAGTGTTTTAAACAACAAGAACAGAATCTTTCCAAAGCATCAACATGTACAAGTTCGGGTCTAGAATGCAGTAGGGGGTGGTCCCCAACTTCCCTGTCATGGCAGCTGGCACCCCGTCAAGAGCTTAAGGAATAAAATGAAACCACTTTCTTTGAACAGTTCTAACGCCAAGGGACTCCAGAAACACCCTCCTCGCTGCTCCTTCTCCAGGGCCTTCCTTCCATGATAACCATAAGATTTTGAGGAATGTCTACTCAATCCAAGGGATCAGTTGTAGGTGTCAGTGCTTTGAGAAGGAGAAGTAAAAAAAAGAAAAGAAAAGAGAAGAAAGAAAAGAAAAGAAAAGAAAAGAAAACCAAACAAAAGCACTGCTCAGCCATCCAAGAAGCCCAATTATCTTTGAACTTCAAAGGGATGGAATTAAAGGGTTCACGTATAAAGGTTAATCCAGTTTGCCTGATAGTGAGGAAAGAAGGCAAGGCAAAGTAGTGCAGATGGGATTAAAAAGAGACAATTGCCAGACACGGGAGACAGATGCCTTAGAGTGTTGCCATTGAACATGGCAGACTGGCCTCCACAGGCTGATGAATTGAGGGTGGGTTTACGCATTGTCAGTGAACCCTGCCAACGGAGCAAGCTGGTCCAATCCCTCTCTAGAAAAGAGATATGCGTATTGTCCAGGGATTACTGCCACCATCCTCCGGTAGTTTTCTCTTCACCCAGGGGCAGAAAAGGAATCTCCCTTCCCTGCGGGGTTACGCTCCACTGTCAGAGTTTCATTCTTCCCCTGGGTCCAGTGTTTCTATGTTACTGTGTTCTAATCACATGCTCATGCATACACACCCACTCTCTTGGCTGAGTCTTTTGGCTATGCTACGTGTCTAAAATACCTCTCCCAACCTCCTCATCCAGACAGAGAAGAGAGCAGAGCAAGTCTGCTGCATCTCAGTCCCTAGATTTGCTTCCCAGTCCTGCCTCAGAATAAGTAATTTTCATTCAGGCGAAAAACCTACTCTCATTTTGCTATTTCCGGCTGTCTGTGCTTCTGGCTAGAGAAAAGTAGATCTAATACTTTACTGGGGATATGTTGAGCGTGTTATTCTTCACAGTAAAACATTATTGTGGTTTAGTAGCATGCATCAGAGTTTTGGACAGATGACAAAAAGCAACCAAACAAATTAATATTTAACAGTAGAATTGTACACTCCATTTTTTACAGAGATTTTCCCAGCAGACCTCAAAGCCCTCTAGTTGGACAGCCATCTACTGTTTACTCCAGCCTTTTTTATTTATTATACTCTTGCTTTGCACTTTTCAATTTTTGCATTTCTACAAAGTGAGAAGCCTAACAGAATTTCAGCACTGGAAGAAATGGCCCATGTTTCCTAGAGGTTGGAATTTTGGGGAAGGAGTCATTGGCCATGCATGTAAATTCAGTGACAGTCAGTTCTCTAAGATCTCTGCTCAGGTTTACGGGTATGGGTATCATGTCATGTTCCCAGATATTAAATTGTGGTGCCATTTTTCAGAGGTGTGTTATTTTTCTGGCTAGAGACTAACGGGAAGAAAAGAAAAATCACAACTCCTAAAGTAATACTGTTCACTCTACTCATTGTGAAAAATTAGAAAGTAATTAAAAATAAATTAAAATCATCTAGAATCTCAGTCCTCCTTGAAGCAGTTACCATTAACATTTGGCTATATTTACTTACTAATCTTTATTTTCTACTTTATTTATTTAGCTATTTTTGCATAAAATTGTGAAACTAGTTATACATCTGACTTCTTTGATGTATATTTTATTAGAAACATTTTCCCAAATCATTAAAAATGTATCAAAGGACCTCAGGATCTCAGTCACACTTGGGATCTATAAGAGTTGATCTTATAGAAGTAGAGAGTAGAATGGTGGTTACCAGAGGTTCGCATGGTAAGCGGGGAGGAGGGATGGGGAGATATTGGTCAAAGGATATATAATGACAGCTAGCTAGGAGGAATAATTTAAAATGTCTAGAATAGGCAAATACATAGCAACAGAAAGTAGATCAGTGCTTGCCTAGGTCCAGGGGGAGATGAGGGAAGGATAGTTGGGGGGTGGGGAAGGATATGGGGAATGACTACTAATGCCCATTCAGTTTCTTTTTTGGGTGAATCAAAATGCTCTAAAATTGGTTATAACGATGGTTGAACAACTCTGTAATCAAACTAAAAACCAGTGGACTATACACTTTAAATGGGTGAATTGTATGATATGTGAATTATAGCCCTATAGGGCTTTTTTTTTTTTACAGTGAAAGAAAAAAATTATTAAAAGCATTTTGGTGGCTACATGATATTCCAATGTAAATGTTTGTCATTTATTTAACCTTTCCCTGTTGTAAAGACAACCAAGTTATTTCATTTTCTTATTCTCATGAATATCACTGCAAGTACCAACGTTGAAGATTAATGTTCACTCACATTCATTGGCTGCTTGATCACATGCAAGTTACATGAGCGGTGTGTAAGGCATCTGTTCCTTCATCTATAAAATGAGAATAATAGGAACCCTATACTCCGACAGTGGCTTAGAGGATTAAGGAGTTTATATTTGCAAAGTTCTTAGAATAGTGCCTGGTACCCGGTAAGTAACATAAAAATTTTGATGAAGAAATAAGTAAATCTTTAGCTATTACTTGCACAGGGCAAACATTAACTCAATGAAAACTTTGTTCTCAACCCCTGGGCTGATGATAAACTATAGGAAGCTCCTGTCATCCTTCTCATCTTTAGTAAAGCATTTGGTGATCCTAGACAGAGCACACAGCAAGTAATAATTCCACACCCAAACACAAAGTATATACATATACTGATCTACTCAGAAAGAAATATTTTTCTTTCTACAAATCAATAGCTAAATAAGGGGATGATTAGTGTCTACAATGAGAAGACGAAATTTTACCCATTCGATTATTATAGAAAATTCTTGTCTGTTCTCAAAATACATTCTTTCTTATGAGGATTTTATATACTTATTTTTTTTCAGAATATTACATTGGTACAAATGCTTTGGTCACATAAATTGCCTTTGCACCACCTGAGTCAAAACTACAAATGTGCCCATCCCCCAGACAGCATGCCCCACACCCCTTAGGTGTGAATTTACCCAACCCGTCCTTCCCCCTCCCACATGCCCTTATAATTTTATTACATATATGTTTAAAATTTATGTTAGTATATTTGTTGACAAAAAATATATTTTTAAAATAGGACAAAAGAAAAACCACCTAAAATCTAATTATTTAAGTGTAAACACAACTACTATTTGTTGACTTTCTTTTCAGTGTATACCCTTTCAGACTGCTTTTGCACTCTAACAAATATAGTTTCTATTCAATGCTATACGTATTATTTTGTAGCCAGCATTATTATTAAACATAAGTATCTTTCCATAACAATAAATTGCAACTATAGTATTTTGTGGAAATCCATTTTATGAGTGCACAATAACTGACTTAAGTGGATCAGTATTATTGCCCAGCTATAAACTTCTTGCTATTATAAACTGGACTGTAGAAAAGGTCTTAAGATAAATATCTTCGTATACATATCCATTTCTTTCCCTTAGGATAAGTTCCTCAAAACACAATGGCTGATGCAATCATATGCATATTTCAAGACATTTGCCAAATTGCTGCCCAGAATATCAACTCTCACAGCATAGGATGAGCGTCTGTTTTCCTACATCTTTGTCAACCAACACTGAAAAGTTTTACTCTTGTAATTTTCATGAATGTGATAACTTAAATATAACATCTCATCCACATATTTACATTTCTTTGATGACTAATGAAGCCTGAACTTCTACAGATAATTTATTTTTAAAAGCTACATCAAATAAAGAGCCTAGGAATAGGGGCAAAAGACTATAGACACTCATAATGTAGTGGTTCTTACAGTTATTTGGATTGTGGAGAAAACTGTTGGATGGGGCACACATGCTCAAAGAATTTTGCAATTTCATAAGTCTTAATGGGCTTAATGATGCTCAAAGTTATCTGCCTTAAATTAGTGTGACTGAGAAACCACAAATCCATCCTGCTTCCACTCTACTTCATTGGAACACGTCCAGTCTATTTCTGTTTCCCAGTAGCAGTGCACAGAATTAGAATTAATCTCCCCAGCTATGTTATATTTAAACAGAGTCTCAACATAACAAAGGTAAGCAAACTGGAAAGCTCCAGCTTTGGTAAGTGATGACTTGGGCAGAGTAGCTATTTTTCTTCAAGGCATTTGAGACTATGAGGTCTAAGAGGGAGCCCAGGACACCAGCAAAGAAGCGCTGAGGTTGGGTCATTAATTCTTAGATAAGTCACATACAGTTCCAACAGCTATTAGCCCTTACAGATTTTATAAAGCTTATGGGGGGAAAATGAGTACAGGCGATCTCCTTTGAGAAAATCTGCTATAAAATAGCCAATCTCAAAGAAATACATTCGGGGATAGTTATTAACTTTTCTTACAAATTTTTCATTTGACAATAGGTTTTATTATAGGTCTTTTCTAAACAGTACCTAAGAGCATTTTTAAAATAATTCAGTTCTCAAAAATGTGATTTACCACTCACTTATTGTATAAAATGTCTTGTTCCCCTGAGAATAAAGACGTTCATGCCAATAAACTATTTCAATGCATCATCTGTGGCTCCTTGGGAGACCACAATGCTTGCTAGCAAGCAGGGGTAATACACTGTGTTATTACAGAGGCTGCACTCAGAAGGATAATCAATAGACCGATGTCAACCTGAGGCATATTGGGGGAGTGTCACGAGTGGATTTCTTCTTGACTTCGACTTAAGAATATTGGTATTCCATGTTTCTGCCAGTGATCTGCATGATGGAGCCTTAACACAACATCGAGCTTTGCAGGTGACACAAATCTAAAGTGGCTAGCATTTTGCATGGGAAGATTAAATGCCCTTGTGTATTTGAAGAGTATCCAGAAATAAAGACAATTGAACAGGTAAACGGTATGTAAAGGAGAGCTTCACTGGAGAGAAACAACATGAGCAACCAACTGAAGAAATGCAAAGGAGAGAGGACATATCTGTCTTGAAAAACATGGCTACTGAAAGGTGTAAAGAGTCAAAATTAATGATGACATTGAGCCAGTAATTGTGCTTTAATTTTAAGAGAAATCATTCATTTATCAATTTAATAATACTTACCAAGCGTCTATTCTGGGCCAGCCCATGTGATGCTGATATATAAACATAGGCACTGTTACCCTATCTTCCCAACAGATCATTTTTGATAATGGAACGAGGGGCTAAAATCCAGGAAATTCCATCTCAGCTTTGGAGGAAGCATGAAGACTTTGGAAGCCTCAGGAGGGAAAGGCACAAAGCAGAAGTGTTGAAATATAAGACCTCGATTGCAAACATAAAGTCCCTGGGGCTTTTCAGCCTCAAGAGTGATCTAATAGGCATCTAATGGAGGTAAGCAGATAGGTTTCATTTATTTACAGTGGAACTTCTTTTAAATGGGCCTACACCGCTTCACAAGGGGAGGTATAAATACAACTCCGGGGATAGTCAAAATTAAAATAAGACTTAAATGGATAATATGGGAATCTCCTTTGTAAAACTCTAAAATGCAATAATCCCTTTTGGCTAAGGTTCAGCAGGGCCCCTTTAAATGAAGGATATGGCTTGTGGGCTCCCATACCCCTTCTTGTTGACACTATGCATAGAGTTCTAATTCATGAATGCTTTTCAGATTCTCAAATTGGAAAATAACCCATCACCTGGACAAGAACAAACATTTTCCAGATTTGTTCAACTCTTAGACATTCGTCTCCTTATTGCATGACAGTTTAACTCAGCCAGTGTCTACATGGCCCTAAAATTCCAACTGATACATGAAGCAGTGCTAAATTGAAATGTTACAACTATTACATTGTAGAGATCATAAAGATTTCTCATTATATAGACACAACTCTAATCCGTAGATGCTCTTCTTCATTTTGACCATTCATTTATTTCTAGTAACTATTTTCTAATTTGAAAAGTAGTATGTATTTACTAAGGGGTTAGAAAATGCATTTAGAAAATTTAGTAAACTCAGATAAGCAAAAGAAGAAAATAAAAATTGCCCCAAATGCAATGGCTCAAAGAAAACCACTATTCACATTTTTATTTCATCTGGCCCATGATTTCAGCATTTACGCTTTCTCTCTGTGACACACATTTACGCACGTAGGACATTCCCATGGGCTTATCCAGATTTGGACAACTGGGCTGCAGCATAGAAAACATAGCCTTTGGTTTATTCACAATTCCCATAGTAACTGTATCCATTTCTCACACTTGAGGCAGAGCAGCAATATAAAATAGTGGGTGGAAATGTGGCACAGTGGCTATGAATCCAGCATTAGACTTGCGGAGTTTAAATCTACTCCTTCTTATCAATGGGATCTTGAGCAAGATGGGTAATCTCTGTTTCCTCATCATCAGAATAGCGAATAAGATTGCCTACCTCCTGAGCTTATTGTAAGAATTAAATGAATGCTCATAAAACATGACCGATGCCTGCCACACAGAAGGGGCTCAGTAAGTGTTGGCACTTGTTTTTTTTTACATTATCATTATTATTATTATCATCATCATTACAATATTGTAAATGAGAACCCCTGCTTTGTGTGTGTACATGTATGCAGTCTCCTTGTTTGGAAGTTAAATTTTAGTGATCATCCACATTAATAAATGTTATTCTAAAATATAACTTTTAAATGTCTACATAATAGTCCTGCATCACTGCACTTATTACAAATTATTTGACAAATCCTCTGTGTTTTAGGTTGTTATAACTTTTTAATTATTATAAATAGTGGTGCAGAATTAGTGGATCACAGAGCTTGCAAAAGTTCAAAGCTCTTAACACATGTTGCCCTCCTGTACGGCTGGGCCGTCTTCCAGTCCCCCTGGCAGGGCACAGAAATCACTGGCTGGGTTGAGGCCACACCTTTCATTCTCAAAGCCACCTTCACTTAAACCCCAGGATAATAATGAAAAATTCAGTTATTTCTCTGCATCTTCTTACCCACTTGGCTGCTATTTCAAATCCAAGCTTTACAAAACTGAGCTTAACTCCTTCTGACTTCCTGTCTCTGTCAGTGTTAGCATACACTTAAAATTCCCTTCTCTTTTCTCTCTTCTACCTTCTGAATCAAACAAATTGCAAACTCCTGTGACTTTTACCTCCAAAATAGCTTTTGGTCCTGCCAATTCCAATGATGACCTGATGAATCTTTCTCTGTTTCATCTCTCCCTTTTCAGCGACCCTCCACCTTGCCACCACATGAATCTTCCCCTGTTGATTTCCTCTGAAAACCCTCCAGAGGGTCTATAATCACTGTGGAATAAAGCCAGCCCAGACCTCTTAGTCTGGCACTCAGCTTCATTTAGAGTCTGCCCCTGTCCCACCTTTGTAGGCTCTGGTCCCTCTGCCCCTTCAGAAACACTGTGCCCATACCCAGCTCTGCTATACCCACCTGCGTATGTTTGCTCAGATGGCTCCCTTTGCTTATCTGGTTCCTGTGGAATCCTTCCCCTTTCCTCTATCCATTTTTCAAGATTCAGCTCAATGCCATTAACTCTATAAACTCATCCCCAGCTCCCCAGACAAAAGCACCTTTCCGTTCTCTAAATTCTCATTTTGCCTCATTTGTTTGGGAAGGTACGGTAGGTAGAATAATGTTCCCCCAACAAAGATGCCTCTGTTCGAGTTCCCAGAACTTGCGAATATGTTATGTTACATGCCAAGGGGGAATTAAGGTTGCAGATGAAATTAAAGTTATTAATCAGCTGACCTGATCTGAAAATATGAAGATTATCCTGGATTATCATCCAAGTGGGCCCAATGTAATCATGAGTCATTTAAATGTGAAAGAGGGAGACAGAAGAGTCAGTGTCAGAGTGATGGGATGTGAGAAAAACTTGATCAGCCATTGCTGGCTTGGACGCCGGACCGGAGTCACAAGCCAAGGAATGCAGGCAGCTTCTGGATGCTGGCAAATGCAAGAAAATAGATTCTCCCCTCCAGCCTCCAGAAAAAAAAAAAAAAAAAAAAAAAAACAGCTATGTTGACAATTTGACTTTAGCCCAGTGAGACCCATTTTGGACTTGTGACCTCCACAGTAAGCCAGAAAAAAGGAAGACAGGCAGGCAAGGAAGAAGGGAGAGAGGAAAGGAAATTTGAATTAATTGATCAATTTTTGAGTAATGTTTTCTATTGTATCATTTTAAAAGATTTTGCCAGTCTGAACACAGAAGGGGGAAAAAAGGTATCATAAAGCTTCCCAGAAGAGAAATAAAAGTAAATATGTCTTGTCATGTTGTATAATTAAATTTTAACTTTTTATGAATATTCTCCATCAATCAATGATATAATTTCCAATTGTAAATAGCTTATGATGATCAAAACAAATAGCAAAAATAGGCTACAAATTGATACAAATAATTTTCTCTCTAAGGTGTTGATTGAACAAAATGGAACCTCATTGAGATCCAATTAAGAAAAACTCACCAGGAAGCCATAAATGACCCAATGCATCTTGTGGGTTTACAAAAATAGCTCACAAAGTGGAAGAAGCTGTCTGCTGTTATTTTCTCTTTTGTGTTTGCTCAAAACATTGTCTTAAAAAATCATCTTAGAAATCAATTACATATTGACGTAAAGGTTTCACATCATAGTTAGGGCCAAAGAAAAAAAGGAAGAAAAGGTGAAAATAAGGAAAGAAACTGATACTTCATTTGCTCTATTGTATCCCTAGACTGTACGAGTGCTTTCCCGTGAATCTCATTTCATTAAGGAAATTTGAAGTTTCAGTAAGTGACTCCAGAGTAATCCACCAGGTCGTGGGGAAAGGATCAGGAAAGAGTGCTGACAAAAAGCTGGTCTCACAATGTTGGAATAGAGACTTAACTTGAGCCTGGAGTTAAGGGAGTTCATCGCTTGCTAAATTAATGAAATATTTTTAGCCCAGCAGGATTTGTTTTTTAATTTTTATTCTGGAATGAATCAAACCCCATTTCCTGAGGTGTAACTTTCCAGTTTAATTTTCAAGGAAACAAGTTAAAAAAACAGTAGCTCCTGCTTATGAAAAGGAAGCAGACCAGCCCTGATCAACAGTGACACATAATGTATTTTGAAAGTGACAGGTGGGGTTCCTCTCTCATCACACTTGATTTCCCACATGCAAGTATTCACCATCATCACCACGCATCCATCAGGTGTCTCACAGAAGGGAGATACGGAGTTATGCAAAGAGAATGCCACAGACACAGTCCCCTGTCCTCTGCACCTTGTTAGAGCATGCAAAATTAGCTCCCTTTGGCTACAGATTTTCCAAAGATTCTGCTGGTGCCTAGTATAAGCAGCTTGTTACTCTGAGAAAAATATGTCCAATTACAAATTATGAGAACAGACAGGCTGCGAAAACTTGTAATTCTGAACTTTATTATTATTATCATTGTTGTTGTTGTTAAACATTGTGCCTAACCAAAAACAATTTTCTGAAACATACTTTAATACAACTAAATCACCAAGACCATACTTTACCCCTCATTTCATTTTATCTATATCTCAGTCCAAAAATAAGCAAATTTAATGGAAAGGCTAGAAATAACCTCTTGAGAAGAAAGTTTACCAATTATCTCTCCACAACTTATAAAACTTGCTAAAGTACAGTTTCCAATATGATTATTCAGTCCCAATTGCTCACTACCGGCCACTATGCCATATGGCATCTTAGTATTGCACTTGGAATAACACATTTAGCATCCACAGTAATCCTATTGAGCGCCTGCTCTTATTCCTTCCATAGATGAAGACACTAAGGCTTAGGGAAGGTAAGAAACACGACCAGAGTTGCACACCTCGTGAATAGTGAAGTCATGACTGGGACTCACATCTTCCGATTTCAGTCTTTTGCTCTCCCACCATCACTTAATGCTTTCTTACATCCCCACACATTCATGCAATAAATTCAAAGCTGCAACCATTCTCTTCACCCCCATTTCAACTGTTCTCTGCTCCATTTTACACTGGTTTTATCTAAAGTTATAATGTGCTGATTGGATTACTGAAACTCTACCTGACTGACTTTGAGCTAATTTTAACAGAATAAGTCTAACCTTATTTCCAAAACATTCATTGGGCAGATTGAAAATTTCAAGGCCAATAGACCCAATAATATAAAAGTTATTAATTTGTCATATCCCTAAATGGAGACATATGCTAATGATTCCTTTTCCTTGTTCAAGTCATTCAGAAAAAGAAGTAAGCCTCAAGCAGAATCAAGAAGAAACTAAATAATGGAAAAGTGCCATATGTTTTGCGTTGGGTAGAGAAATTACCAATTGTCCATGTACCAAGAAGCAGTATGTTACACTGGTTAAGAATATCATAGTCTTTGGAAATTCTGGTTCCAGCACTTATTATCCATGAGACTTAGGCAGTCATGGAGCCTCACAAGATCTCAGTTTCCTCATCTCTAAAATGTTAATAACAATAGTAGTGACAATAGTTAATAGTAGTTAATAATAGTAAAACTCATATAGTCATTTGAAGCATGAATGAAAGGTCATACATAAGTAGCTTAGCACAATGAAGGAGAAATGGCAAGCATGAATAGTCACTTAAGAATATAATTTTATGGCATTTTGTCTCCAGAATGTGAGTAGAAGATATTAAACCTGGGCTCATATCCCCTGAATTGCTTAATCAATTGCAACGCTGTTCCTCAGTTCCTCCAAATCATTTTTGAAACTCTGCAACAAGTTATTTGCAGGCAAAGAAACACTGTCCATGAAAATTACAACTAATATTAAATATTTGCTGTATTTCCAAAAAATATTATGGGGAAAAACGACAGACCACAACTGTTACATGTTTTCCTAGGAATCAACTTCAACCGTTTTTAGGGAAGATGGGAAATGGAAAAGCTTTTCTCTCCCCATGGAAAAAGAGAAAAAAAGAAGTTCCATAGGAATGAATCCTCTGGTATTTCTATTATAATATGAGAAAATTACATCTGAGGTTTTTACATTCCAAAATAGAAAATTTCTTGATAAATGGCAATTTAACAATGAGGATTTCTTGGTTCTTATGATTGAGTCCCAGTTGCACAGAACTAGCCTCTGTGACATATGGTATCTCATTTAGTTCTCTATATAGAGTTCTCATTGCTTCAGAGCCATAAGAAATGAAAGAGAAATTCAAAAACTACAGCATCCACCTTCACTATATAGGTTTCAGTCCTTGTGAGCAGGCAATAAAAAATGCTGAAGCTAGATTCGGAGTTTAGGAGATTAATATTTCTGGGTTCTAATGTAATATTTTTCCCACCTTAAAAATAACATTCTCATATTGCTATGGCATGAGAAAATCCAGTTCAGACAACTGACTCACATAGGCAGAGAGTGTGTAAACCATGTATGCTGGACTCAGATGGCTTCACCAGAGCTCTAAAAAAGAAACACACCTACAGTCAAAAGATCTCAGTCCAAAGATCATATTCCACATTTCCTTTGGGAATCCAGAGGAAGTTTCTTTACAAAACCTGTACTGTTAATATTTTCTCCAAATCCAGGGAAATTTGGCATGTGATATGATAGAAATTGAAGGTAAGCTATCTAGCACCACATCTGTTAAATGTTTTAATTCCGTGGCAGAATGAGTTTCAAGTTAATGACTCCGCAGGAGCTTTACTTCATGGAGTTTTTCTGCTTCTTCCAAAGTGCTTAATAACCAGGCCACCAAAGCGCACACACGTTGATGATGTTACAGATCAATGTAACTACCATGTTTTGTGGGACCCTCCACTGGGAAGTACATTTGGAGTAAGAATGTCTACCAACAGACCAGGAAAAGAAAACAGTGAACTTATCTTTATTTATAACACATTACAACAACACAAAAATTATTTCATTAACCCAAATTCCCTGTGCTATTCCTTTTAGGTCTGCTTAGAGTCAGACAGTCTACTTTTTCATTCTTGGGCCTTTACTTAAGATCTTTGCATTCAAGATGTTCTAGGTGGTAAAGAATGCATTTTCATCTGACCAGTTTGGGAGTGAATAATATTAGGTGAGTTTTTAATGATTCATACTAGATAAAACTTTCCATTTGGTCCAGAAAAACTATTCTTCTTGAAAATTAATAACAACAGGACAATTGAGTCATAAAATTTCCACAATATTTTCGTATATCAATTGCAAAATAAATTACCATTTCTACATAATAATCCCAATATAAATAAAGAGAGAAGAAGGAGGGATGACAGGAAAGAAGAAGGAAGAGAGGGAGGGAGAGAAGAGACGAGGGAGTGGGGAAGGAAGGATGGAAGGGAGGAAGGGAGTTTAAATAGTAGGAAAAAATGTGTATTCAACGAAGTGCCCAGGTTGTTTTTGCTTTGTGAACTGGCAGACAGGCTGAGTCTCCATATCATCAGTAAGGAACATGAGAGTGTGACTGCACCCCAATAATGGCAAAAAAGCACTTTTCACCAATGCAAGAACCTAACCCCATGCAGATAGTATCAGCAGCTGTTGTATGTTGCTATAGAGACCCAGGGAGCTGGGCGTCTTCATCTGGGAGCATGCCTCATTGTCTCCTTTTTTTTTTTTTCTTTGAGACAGAGTCTCACTCTGTTGCCCTGGCTAGAATGCTGTGGCATCAGCCTAGCTCACAGCAACCTCAAACTCCTAGGCTCAAGCGATCCTTCTGCCTCAGCCTCCCGAGTAGCTAGGACTACAGGCACACACCACCGTGCCTGGAGAATTTTTTTTTTCTATTTTTTTAGTTGTTTGGCTTAAACCCCTGGTTTTTTACAATGCCCATTTACTGTCCTTGTACTAATAAAAAGAAAAGCTGTTGATCAAGCCACCTTTTTTTTTTTTGAGACAGAGTCTCACTCTGTTGCCTGGGCTAGAGTGCTGTGGTGTCAGCCTAGCTCACGGCAACCTCAAACTCCTGGGCTCAAGCGATCCTTCTGCCTCAGCCTCCTGAGTAGCTGGGACTACAGGCATGCACCACCATGCCCAGCTAATTTTTTCTATATATATATATTTTTTAATTGGCAATCTTCAGTTTCCAGATCCGTTGCCATTAAAGAAACATTGTATTCCCACAAGGAGGAGGTGCAATTCTCTCCTAAAGAAAAAAAAGGAAACATTGTATTCTATAACTGTGTCTATCAGCCTCTTATCATCAATCACATCACTTTCCCACGGAGACACTCATGCAGGTACACAGGAAATTGGACAGGAGCAGTTCGGGGGTCAATCATTTTCTGTAACGTCTCTATGTATTGAATTTAGAGATGGCTGAAAGGCAGCTTTTCTAAGATACCCTATGTGGTTCTGCAGGCATCCAAGAACACTCTGAAGTTATAGAGAGCAACCACTTAAATTAAGAGTTTAATAGGTTGATGAGAACACCTCAGCCTTAGCAATTGGAGCAATTTCCCTACTGAGTCGAGTTCTTTAGAAGCTTTCTATTCAAAAGAGTAGCCCACAGACCAGTAACATCCACTGAAATATACTGATTCAGAATCTTAATTTTAACAAAATCCACAAGTACTTCCCACACACATTAGAGTCTGGGTAGCTTTCACTTCTTTAAAGGTCTGCCTTATTTGACTTACAACAATTTAGTCCCTCCTATCCCTTCATTAAATAGGGAAATCATTTAGGTTAGTCAAATCCCCATCTGCAAACATCCATCCCTGGAACTATATCTTCAGAATAAAGCAGTGAGTGAGGCAGAGACACACAAATAACATGTGGTACATGCGCACACATGGTACCTATAAGATTCTAGATATTCTCAGGTTAGGAACCACTGATATTATTATTGCATGAATTAAAAATTACTGGAATTAAAACTTAAAATGTTCTCTTTAAAAAAAAAAAAGCTATGTGCAATACACAGCAATCAAACTAATTTAACTAAACAGGTCTGTTTAACCTGAAGTAAAGAGACTTGAGAAGATGTCACTGCCATCCTCAAATGTGTGAAGGCTGGTCACATGAAAAGGGTCTAAATCTCTATAGGAGATAAAAGACAAATAGTGCATAAAGGAAGATGTGACATGGAGGCAGATTTCAGCTTTGTTTAAGGAAGAAGTCCTTGATAGTTAGAACTATCCATGGTATTGAATATGCTACTCAGAAATTATTATCCAATTTGCACTGAAAATAAAATCCATTCTTTTAATCATGGTCTATGTGATGTTAGGCCCCAGCATCTCAGATGGCCCTCCCCCGAATTCACTGCCCTTGCCTGTGTCACATTAGCTGTGTGCTCTTTCTCTGACACATGCGCCAAGCTCATTGCACGCAGGGGTTCTGCACCTGCTGCCACCTCAACCTACATGATCAGCCCCTGACTGACATCTTCACCCCAGTCAAGTCCCTGCCCAAATGCCCTCCCGTCATCCAGTCTATAAGGCTGTTCTCTACCTAGAATAATCTATTGCCCTGATCTCACTTGCTCTACTAACCAGGTAACACAAAACCTCAAATTCTTAGTTCTTATGTTAATAACTAAGAATTATTCTTGCTAGGATGATATCTATGCTGCTGGTTGACTGTAGGTGGTCTGTGGCTCTGGTTCACAGGCTTGTTTATCTGATAGAGGGGAAAAGCAACTGTGATCCCTGTAAAGTTTATGTCCCAAACTAGGGAAATCTGAATAAAAACATTGGACTACATTGATGCCAGTGCTTGGCTGTGATATTACACCATAGTCTTGCAAGGTGCTACCACTGGGGAAAACTGGATAAAATGTCCATGGATGGGATCTCTCCGTGTGATTTTTTATAGTTGCATATGAACTTACACATATCTTAAAATTAAAATGTTAGTTTTTTAAAAGTGTCTGCCTTACTGAAATGTGGCATGTATCACATCTACTCACATTCCATTGGCCAACACAAGTCACCTGAGTGGGTGGGTATACACCTGCCACAAGGAGGCAGGGCAAGGCACTTGGCTATGAATAAGGAAGTATAATTTATATAACAATCAGGATGCTATCTGTAAAACAGGGACCACAATAGAGTTTTTAACAGACAGAATTTAATATAATAAATAAATCATTATGTTAAAATCATTCTTGAAGACTAAAATGGTAGAGAACACTGAAGTAACAGGAAATATTAATAGTAGCTGCAGTTAAGCAGCTACCACCCAAAGGCTAGGGAACAAAGAGAAAAGTTTGGCTTTAACAGAAATTAGAAGCTTGGAAGAGGAGAAGACCTGAAGAGATGAGACTCAGGGAAGAGAGGGCACTGCTCAGCTGGTGATTGGGCTGCAAGAATTGGGTAGATCTGCTATAGTCCTTATTTCTACAGTTAGTCACAAGGCTAGAGTTGGAAATTATTACTTCCTTCTTTTATTACCCATTCCATGTCTCAGCTGGCTGGAGCTCTTTGCTTGGTGGGGTGAGCCAAACCTTCACTTCTGAAGGGCCTGATTCTCAGGGGTCCCACCTTTTTATTGACTGCTATGGTTTTCTTTTGACTTCTACCAGAGGACATGGGACTTCTAAGAGATGCCCAAGGAATCCCTTAAGTTCCAATCATGTTGCCCCTCCCTCAATCATATGGCAGCAACTCACTTCCCCTTGGTAATCAGGATCAATTTTCCCAGCCTTCAGGGATCCCATTCTCTGCCAAGATGGCCAGGAGACAGTCTCAGCTTTGGGCTCAGTGGGACAAATGTGGTATCTCCACTTGGAAGCATTCCTCCCTGGGGACAAAGACAAACAAAGCTGCTGATCTCAATGTTCTGGGGACAATAGTTAAAAATTCTGGAGGTAGTTTATCAAAGGTGAGAGAGGCTGGGCATGGTGGCTCACACCTATAATACCAGCACTTTGGGAGGCCAAGAAGGGAGGGTCACTTGAGGCCAGGAGACAGCTTGGGCAACAAGCAAGACCCTGTCTCTACCAAAATTAGTTTTTTAAAAAAATTAGCCAAGCATGTGTCATACACCTGTAGTCCCAGCTATTTGGGAAGGTCACTTGAGCCCAGAAGTTCACAGTGAGCTATGATCATGCCACTGCCTCCAGCCAGGACAACAGAGAATAACCTTGTCCCTAAAAAATGAAATAAAATAGTCAGAGGAACCATTCTTGCTTCAATTCTTGATTCTGGGACCCAGGTATGCTGGCTGTGGGCGGAACAGTACCATATACTGATCTCTGATTCCACCGATTCTCTCTTCTAAGATAGAAGCCCAGTGTATTGTCTCCTCACTGAAGATTAATTTAATCTCTAGTTGGCCATTCTATCAGGCCAGCTGCTGGTGGGCAGCGCAGTATGTGATAAATCTTTGATGTTGGAGCTTCTCAACAGGAAGGAAGCTTCTCCCTTCCTACCATAATGTACTTCACAGGTGACAGTGCCCATGTGGCTGAGGATTTCTGTCCCAATTATATCTTTGCCAATGGGGGGAAATAACCATGGGAGAGTCCACTGACCCTCTTAGCCAATTAGGAGACAGCATTGGGCCAAAATCTCATTTACCGTTTGACGACCACAGCCCCCAGTTAACTTGTGGACCATAGAGTTTCTTTGGGTCCCCAGGAATTAGCATGATTTCAGAGCCAGGGTTCATTAATCTCCCATTGTCTGAGTATCTCCCTTTCTCCCTCTCCCCTTCCCTTTTCCCACAGTCAGTCATAAATGGAAGAGTGAATATTTAAAATCAGTAATACAAACCTACCAAACTCTCCTGCCTCCTTTGTTTTTCTTTGTCACACTCATTACTACTCAAATTACATCATATGTATGTTGGTTATTTGGTTATCTTTCACCTTCTTTCTTCCTGAGTAAAAGAGAAGCTTCATGAGGACTGGATATCTTAATCATCACTGCTTCCCCAGTGCTTAAAACAGTGCCTGGACCCTATTAAGTACTTAATAAACACTTGTTGAACAAATGAACATTTCTGGAAGTCACTTTGGCAATGTGTATCAAAAGTCTTAAGACTATATAAAGCCTATGGTCTAAAACTTAAACCTCTAGAAATTTATCCTTAGAAAATACTTACATTTTAGTAAAATTTAGTATTGAAAGAATCAGTTATCATAGCATAAAATTTGACAAAAGGAAATAACCTAAATAACAATCAGAGATTATTCATCCATTTATCCAACAAATACTTACTGAGCATCCACTGAAAACCAGACACAAGGCCAGGTGCCAGGGATGGTACATTATAGTTAAGACAGATAGGATCTCCCAGGGAGCCCAGGGAGATGGATGTCAAGAGATCATTTTACTTTTTATTTTTGAAATGCAGCAAATACACTTATAGATACTCCACTAATAATAGCAGTAATAATGAGAATACTTTACATTTGCATAGCACTTCTAACTTTTTAAAGTAATTCTCCAGCCATTATATTTATTAAAATTAGGTCATATTAAACTGCACTTGAACTTCATTATTAGGTCTTTTCTGAGAAAAGAGTTGAGAGCTTGTTGGCCCTTTTACATTAATTATGGACCTATAAGATGAATTAATCAAATTCTGCTGTATTTTCTATTAAGGTCAATTGTGTGGGGAAAAAAAGTCACTCTGCAGGGTTTGGAGTAGAATGCAGCAGAGAGGATTGTCCAAAAAAATAAAAAGTTTATACAATGATTTTCTTTTTAAATAGACCCTAAAACCATTGTCTGGGTGAAGCATCACTAGTAGTCTATAAGAATACCACCATTTCACCATTTTGCAGATTCAAGTTGATTGGCAGATGTCAATTTACAGTGAAGCTAAGGGGCCTCAAGCTTCAGGGACCCATGCAGGGCTGTGGGAGGGGACTCCACAAGTATTCAACAGACACACACTTTTATAAAATTGACAAAAAGATTTTTTTACCTCAATCAGCTTAGACTGGCATGCATCTCTTTTCAACAAACTTCCCTTCTTTCACATTTTTCTTTTGTCAGGTGGCACTAGAGTAGCAGGACTCCAAGCAAACATTTTTGTGAAGCCCCTGTCTATATAAATAACTTTATTAAAAATGTGTTCTTGAGCTCAGGAGTTTGAAGTTGCAGTGAGCTATGATGACTCTATGGCCCTCTAGCCAGGGTGACAGAGCAAACCCAGTCTAAAAAAAAAAAACAGTGTTATAAAATTTATAACCCTATGTGAGATACAGTGATTTATCAAAGAACACTCAGAATCATGAGTAGACAAGAAATTAATGTATATATCTGTTGTATAATCAAGGCACATGAAGATCTTTGGTAGTATACAAGCACCATCTCTGCCACTTCCAGTCCTAAAACCATTTCTTCATGTTCTTTAGAATTTAATGTGTGGTTTCTGTCTAACTGTATGATATTCACCACGAGAAAAAGGTAGAGGTACTGTTACTACTCGCAATGGCTGTTTGAAACCTGTTTATATTGAAACAGTCCTGTACCTTTTGCCTTTGCAGTTTCCTCATGTTATTTATTTACTGCTATTTACATGATTACTCATAACACCACATCACCCACTGTGCCGCCTAGGCGTACTGACTTCCAGTGATTCTTTTAAAAGTTGTTACTGGGATTATTCGATAACCATAAATGCAAGTGTTACCCAAAGTATGCAGGAAAATGTGAAAAATGATTTATATGCTGGTCATGTTAAATTTACCATTTGTTATTTGTATAGCTTTAATGAAAAACAACACACCTGTCATCTATTTCTCCTCTTAATTCTTTCAGCCCTAATCATGACATTTCTAGAATGTGATCACTTACCATTTTGACTGTACCTCTGCCTTCCACACACTGGGAAGGAGAGGAAAGGAGGGGTCATGGGGGAGGTGAGAAGAGTGGTCCCAGTCCAACAAGGAATGTCCATCCCTCATCCTGTGGCTTGAGACTGACCTGGAGAACACGACATCATTATATCTCACCACATCACATTCACAGGAGGCAAGAGACGGTATCAATCAGAAGGGCCCGTTGGCATCGCAGAGCAATGGACTTGAAAACCCTTGAAGGACAGAGGCACAGCCACCCTGGAGGACTGCCTGACAGGTGGTGTGGAGCCCGCAGAGGGGTTAGGGAGACAGCCCTGGATGCCCATGGCAAGGGTCCTACAAAGTAAAAGACACCTGTTCCCTCCCCCAACCACTGCAGTTAGAGCAAGGACTGGTGAAAGCCCTGCACAGGCCCACACCCAGAGCTCATATCCAAGGGTTCACAGTGGAGGGTGGAGGGTGTAGCTCAGAGCCCTGAATTCATCCTGTGTCAGATGTGAGAGTCATCTGAAATCAGTCTGTCAGCACTATTCCAGTGGTTTGGTATCACAGGTTATCGTAAAAAAAGATGCCACACTGATTAATGGGTAAAATCTACTCACAAGAACACTCTAGCTCTGAGTTCCACAGATCTTTGGGGTATCTGAGGAATCCCAAACATGAAATAGAGGGTCAGAGAGTATCACAAAAGTTAAAATAAGAACCAGGACATATGTGGGTCCAGGTCTAGTGCTAGATGTGCCCTATCCATGTGGCAATGCCAGTCCCAGCCAATCTCAGGAGTTAGAGGAAAATGCAGAGAATTTGGAGAAAGGCACTCCAAAGTGCATGGCCCCCTAAGGGCATGGCCCCTAAGGCACAGTGTCCAGCGTGGGGCCCTGCTGGCTGGGGTGTAAGGGCAATACTAGCGACAGGCATTTTTAATATGCCATTAAGGTGATACTGACTAGAAAGATGCATTTAATTGGGTTTAATGAAATATATTTCTTCAGTTTTCCATCACTTCTATGTACCATTAAGTATTTATCACACATCCCAATGCAGAAATGGCTTCCAGGAATTTCGATGCCCCTCTGTACCAACTCACCCAACATCGTGACACAAAGGAGCAGAGTCTGAGACCATGGCAAGATACGACAACGCTGGAAGCATGTGTGTTGCAGGTAGAGACAAGAAACAAGGATTCCAAGTAAGAAGCCAGAAGCTAGTCTGTGGAAAATTTTTTTTCAATCTTAATAGTTCACATACGAAAGGAACAGGGTAGAAGTTTTCCAAAATTAACAATAATCTTAATAATTTATGTGAAATTGCCAATAACAAGGTGTGAGACCAAAGAAGCTTCTAAACATGCTAAATGTGAGACTGAATTATCTTTTTATTTCCTATACATAAAATGTTACAAAATCATTGTCACATAATAAGATGACCAAAATTTCATCCATGTCATTCAATCTACCATCTCTTCCAGGCCTCTGGATTAGCGTCCCTGATACTCTCTGGCCCCTGTCATATTTTATTTCCACGCTCCTTCCCACATGAGTTGGGTAAGGCACTTGCAGTTAATTTGGTAAACCAATCTGAACTGAGGAGTTAGATTAGTTAATAATGACTTCAAATAGTATTATCACTCCTTGTTCTGGTTTGCATTTTAGCCAACATTTTTAAATGCTTTGATGTAGCATTTCCTGAATTCATTTTCGGTGAAGATCACCTTCATAAGATGCCGGTGGGGAGTCAATAGGTATAATTCTCCTTTCATCTAAGTTTGGGCCTCTGTACATGGCTACACACTGCGGCTTTTCCCTGAGAGATTCATCATGTATATGACAGTAGCACAGGTCCTAAGAAATTCTGCAATAAAGACTTCAGTTTTCTTTGCTCATTCCAATGTTTCCAAACTCCTTGACCATAGGAGTTATATTTTACATTTTTATTGTGGTTTTGGTTTTACAGTTTCTTCTTGATTTTGCATAACTCATACACAAATCACGACATATTTCTTATGTAAGAACTTAAAGCCCAAGAGAGAGCCAGGAAGGGCAATAGTGGAAGCAAGGGACCCTCTCATAGCTTCATAGTCCTCTTCCCTCTGTTCGGGGGGCCACTGGTTTCAATTTTTCATCCTTTCCATGACCCAATTTTACATGTGTTTTTTGAGCTTCTGACTCTGTGTTGTATTAGTCAAAATCAATGCATCTTCAGTGGGAAATAAATAAAAAATAAATAGATAAGAATCTAAACAATCCAATCCTCTTGGGGAGGGGGGGATTCTAACCTCCCATTTAATTAAAGAAAATTCATCCAGCATCACTGTTTAGTCTCCTCCACATCAAAAAAAAATTAAATAGAATTTTAAATTTTCCCACTTTGGGCTTTGCAGCAGAGCTTTGTCCTCTCAGAAGGAAGGGCTTTTAGAAAAAAATAAACCAAATAAATCCAATAAGCCCCCTGCCAGGGATCCCCCTGTTCTTCTGGCTTTTCCCTGCTGGAGAAAAGAAAAATAAACTTTCCATTTGACTCTCCCTTGCTGAAAGCTTCTTCTAACTGCATCACAAATTGAACTTTAAAATAAATAAATGAATAAAGGCAGCTGTTATGGGGTGGGAAATGCAGAAATATGTGAGCAGAATTTTGTAAGAATGGAAACTTGAGCATCAACTGATCTGAAAACATTCAGTCAGTGTTTTCACGTGTCCCTAATATATTATTAAATAGGGAAATAAAGGACTTTTTAGCAATTGTGGGTTATGTCCACATCTAAATGAAAACTCAAAGCTTTGTATAGATGAATCTCCAAAATTAGAGAATGAAAAGAAATTTAGAATAACCTTGACCAAGTCTCTCATTTCCATATCCCACTGAGAATGCAAAAAAAGCAACCCCAAGAAAGCAAATTGACAGTCCCGGCCTGGTTGTTGGAGTTATTAAAATGACCAGAAAGGGTCGCCCGTGCTCTGATCAGTGGCAGCTCCTTACCTGTAGCTACTTCTCACCGACCGAACATGATGCCTCCAGCCACATGCGGACTGGGCGGAATGCTGAGTGTTCCCCGTGCATCTCCATTCAATCCAAGTGCACGTATATTATCTCATGTCCCCAAGCGGACCATGAACTCTTTGGAAAGCGGGAGCATTTTTTATATTATTTTATATCTCTCAGAGTGTTTGAAACACTGCGTTAGACTTCGTAGACATTCAATGAAGATAAGGTACAGATTGTGGGTCACAAGCCATGGCTTCCAGGTCCTTGCCTTATCAGTTATTAACCATGTAACCTTAGGCAAGTCACAACTTCTCTGAGCCTATTTCTTCATCTATATAGTCGATATCTTAAAAGACTTCAATGCTTCCATCACAGAGTTGTTAAAAGAAGAGGGGATGCAGTACCAGGGGTGGAGAGTCGGGCAGAGGACAGCAGGCATCCTGGGCTTCAGGACTGCTCCTCACCTCAGTCGAGCAGCTCTGCTTGTATCTGTTTTATATCCTGGAATTTTGTGTAAAATTAAGTGTAAAGAAATAACCGAAATGCCTAGAAACATTTGAAAACATGATTTTGTGTGGATGTGTTTCCTAAACTGAGAAGCAGTATAAGCTACTTCTACAGTATTATATTGAAGTAGAATTTGCTTAGAGGAAAATGTGCACACCCCAAGTGTACACTCAGTGCCGTGTGTGTGTGTATACTCTGCACACTCTGCATACACCACCCAGATAAAGATATTGAACATTGTGTGCACCCAGAAAGTTCCTTCATTCCACTTTCCATTTAATAGCCTTCTCTCTACACACCCATATACCTGGCCCCAGGTAGCCACTGACTGGGCTCTGTCACCACAGGTTACTTTTGTCTATTCTAGAGCTTCATATAAATGGAATCATGTAGTATGTAGTTTTCTGTATCTGGCTTCTCTCTCTCAGCATATCTGAGAGACTCGACTCACCCATGTTGTTACATATAGTTGAAGTTAATTTTTTTCATTGCTACATAGTGTCCCATCATCTGAATGTACCATAATTCGTTTCTCTATTAACATGTTGGCAATCTGGGAAGCTGTTTCCAGTTTGGAACTATTACACATAAAGCCGCTGTCAATATTCATATTCAAGCCCTTTTGTGGTCATATGTTTTTATTTCTCTTGGGTAAATACTTAGTGGAATTGCTAGGTTACAGGGTAAGTATATGTTTAACTTTATAAAAAAACTGCCTGTCAATTTCCCCAAGTGGTTATACCATTTTGTATTCCCACCAGCAAAGTAAGAGTTTCAGTGTTCACATCCTCACCAGCAGTTTGTGGCGTCAGTGTTTTTAATTTAAACAATTTTAATAGTTTCAAAATATCTCACTGTGGTTTTAATTTGCATTTTCCTTATGTTAAGCACATTTTCGAATGCATATTGGCCATTCTAAAACCTTTTTTGGACTGTTTGTTCAAGTGCTTTGCTCATTTTTAAACTATTGGGTGGTTTGTCATTTTATCGTTGGTTTGTAAAGGTTCTTTATATATTCTGAATAAGTCCTTTGTTAGATATATGTATTGTGAATATTTTCTCCCTGTCTGTGGCTTTTCCTTTCCTTAATAGCATCTTTGAAGAGAGAATGTTTTTAATTTTTATGAAGTCTAATCTAAAATTTCTTTGCCTATACCAAGATAGGTAAAATGATATTCTCTTATATTTTCTTCTAGAAGCTGCACAAATTTAGCTTTCATAGTTAGGACACTCATGAGAAATGTATATTTTTATTTGTTAATTTCTCTTTGATCTTAAGATGTCTGAGGTTGAGAAATACCTCTTGGGCCACTGGATTTGAGACTTAGAATCTTGCAGTTAGATATGTATTAAAGCTTGTGAGAATCAATAAAGAGTATTTTAATCTAATCCCATTTTGCTTGTCCACCAAGCAAATTGTAAACAGTTTGAAGTACGACAGTCTGACCACGGAAAGTGTTACGTTGGACACCATTCATAATAATGCCAAGAAAAGAGGCATAAACCAGGACTTTCCTGGCAAACCAGACATATCATCACTGTGGATTCAGGTATTCTGGTTAAGTATAATCCTAGGTATTTTCCATTAAAAGCGGCTTTTAATGGAAAGCCACTTTTAATGGGCACGGTGGCTCACATCTGTAATCTTAGCACTCTGAGAGGCCAAGGTGGGAGGATCGTTTGAGCTCAGGAGTTCAAGACCAGCCTGAGCAAGAGTGAGACCCTGTCTCTACTAAAAACATAAAGAAATTAGCTGGACAACTAAAAATATATAGAAAAAAGTTATCCAGGCATGGTGGCGCATGCCTGTAGTCCCAGCTACTCGGGAGGCTGAGGCAGAAGGATCGCTTGAGCCCAGGAGTTTGAGGTTACTGTGAGCTAGGCTGATACCACAGCACTCTAGCCCAGGCAACAGAGTGAGTGAGACTCTGTCTCAAAAAAAAAAGGGTGGCCTGATCAACAGCAGTCAACTTCTATAGGGCTATGTTTGTTGCAACCTCTAAAACAATACTGAGGCGTCAAAAACAATTAAAGACTGGACTCCTCAGTCTTCTGTCTCAGGTCTGGGCCAAGAAGCAACAGACATGGTTGGAAAATCAAGAACCGTGACTTTTGCATCCTTGAATACTGACTGTCGAGACTGAACAAAGAATTTTCAACTCTGGTGTTTTATATCTCCTTTGGGGAGCTCTTCTAAAAAGATATATTGTTACTGCTCCAGTTTGCATCACCATTTGGTTTAATTATTATTCGTAATTGGGAAATAATTAGATAAAACGATGATGTAAACCCCAGTGGAAAATAGACATCTCCTAAGAACTCTAATGTTTTCCGTCACTTAAAAGGAAGGGGATATGACTTACTGGAGGAAAAAAACTAATTAGAAAAGCAGACACATCTTCTCCCTCTCCTCATATTTCAGGCACGCTGGCAAGTGCTCAAAAATGATCAGAGAGTGGCCTATTTCTCAAGGACCCCAGGAGAGCACGATAATTTAAATCATCATCTCAGGAAAAGTGCCTTGAGCACTTACCTTTGCCATTTCGTTATCCTCAGTCGGAAGAGAGAGTCTGGCTCTCCCAACTGGCAAGGCCATGCAAGATTTTGGCTGAAGGAAAGCCGAGGTCACACTCGCAGCAAAGTGAATCCTGGCAAATTAGGATTCCTGCCAAGAGAAACACATTTGAGCAAGGGGAGGAGGCAGATATGTTTAAGGCAATACTGTCCCCCAGCAAAATGAAAACAGGACATTTTTATCCAGGGTCACAAATCAGAAAACTTTGACAACACAAGGAGATGAGAGGGAAGTGATTACATGTTCAGAGGTGGGTCTAGCACTTCAAAACCCAAAGTAAATCTCTCTGTCTGGAATTAGATCATTTGATTTAAAAGGTTGAATTAATAACAACAACAGCAACAAAAATCAGATAACTTCCCACGGAAAAGAGTTAACAAAAAAGCCAATTATTATGAAAATGACATCTCAATGAAAGTCATATTTAAACATCCCCTCTTCGAAAATGTAAATATTTATTAATAAATTATAATGTGGTCGTTTGAAGAAGAAAAACAAGAAGGCTTGAAAAGAAATAACTATGATTATAAATAAACAAAAATGCACTTCACCCTTTCTCCCAGCTGGTCCAGTTAGACTTTCATCCCTCGACAATTAGCCTAAAAGTAAATCTGGCTTTCCAAGACTTAATTCTTGGCTATAAATCATAATTTATAGTCTATCTTATGACCAACCTCTCTATAGCAGAATTGTGTAATGTAAACTTACCTAGCCACCAACATTAATCCCAAATTAAAGATTTCTAAGAACTCCAAGTGCAGCCTGATCCTGAATAGCTAGCTGTCCTCCCTTCTTCACTTTCCCCTCACTCCTTCATTTATGAAAACAGCAAATCCCCAGACTTGTTGCAAGGTTAATGGGAACCCTTGGCTATAGGATGTGGGGCACACTTGGAACTGTCACTCCAAATTTTTCAAAAATATTTACTGAATTACCACTAAGCAAAGGGCTCTGTACTTTGTAGTATGACACATAAATCAATGAGTACTGCAGACAAAATGAGCTACTGTGGGGAAGGATTTTTTGCAGAGGTGTGATTTTGGTAGAGTCTTGACATTAAATGGTTGATAAAGAAGAGAGAGAACCTTCCTGGCAAAGGCGCTTAGATCTGCATGTGCCCAACATGTATAAGGGAGTTAGAGAGGAATAGGAGGAATCTGATCAGCGCAAGGCACAAGTATGGCGGGGAATTGGGAGTGAGGATGCAGAGAGAGCCTGGGGGTCCAGATTGTGTAGTGACTTACATATCACTCACTGCACAAGCTTTCACTAACTAGTGACAACTGCTTGAAAAATTAAAGGACTGCCATGTCACAAAGAGCACAGAACCTGTCCTGCCAAAGCACCTTTGTAGAATATCCTTTTATGTGAGATTTTTAAAGAAAAAAATTAATTAAAAAACATATGAACTAAAGTCATATGTTTCTTGAGAGCCTTATGTGAATGGCAAAGAGTCAAATCAAATGCACTGGACCAGATTCTCTTAATTTATTCAGGTTTATAGATCAGACTAGGGGTCATTTCCGACAAGGTAAATAAATGTAAATTCTTGCCTCCATGTAACAAGATCTAATTGACCTCTACAGTGGTCCCTATTTTGGTTGATACGACTGTCAACTCCATGATCCATTTCTCTTTCCACGAGCAGTGTGCTGGAGAATTGACCCTCTGGGGAAAAAAAGAAATCCTTGAATGGTAGCACTTGTTGATTTCCATGGTGTAAATGCTACCACCGTGATCAATTTCAAGCTTCTAACATGAGGGAGGTCTCTGAAAATAGAGTTGGAAAGAGATATGCAAAACCAACTCTTGCAAGCTGGTAAGAGCCAGCTCTAGCACACCATTGCATCAACTCCTAATTTTCCCATCTTTGAAATGTACCTATCTTATACCTTTCTTCTTAGGTTTGGTCTCCTTGGTCATTCAGAGTTGAATATTGCTTGAGATGAACTTGCCTGTGTTCCTGTTTCTCCTTTTCCTCTCACAAAACATCTGTCAGTCTGCACACAAGATGGGCACAATGACCCGCTCGCTCTCTTTTCACGTCTTTACTGGTCTTAAGGAGGATGGAAATGAAAGAGTGAATTAATTTAAATCCATCTCCTCCTTCTAAAGCAACAACTGAAAACCCTTGCCTACCTAAGGGTGGGTTAATATTATTAGGTTCAAAACAGAAAATAGTGTGTTGCCTTTTCTATAGCATGCCAGGTGTGAAAAATTTACTCAAAGTCCCAGTTTGGAAATCTCTTTATTTAGAAAGTTGTTTACAGCTTCGTTTGCTTATGCTATTGAGTATTAAATGTTTGGAAATAAATAGTGCATTGTTTGTTTTTTTCTCCCCAGTAATTCTTTTGTAATTAGTATCATGAATTCTTCCAAAATCAAGAGAAAAAATATTTTTACAGTGTTTTTTTCTTTCTTTGTTGAAAGGTAGTTTAATGTTTATTATCACAATTTTGATTGCTATTGCACCACCTCAAGTGATGTATTTTTCACTTGGTGAGCTATTATTTCACTACACTCATGACTTGTGCATTAATACCATTCAAGGTTATGCAGTAACAATCAGAAACTATGGTAAACATTGAACCACATTTCAACAAAATGTGATAAAATCATGTGAGCTTTTTAATATTTTCATTAACAAAGCGTATTATGCTTCAGTGACACTTTAATTACCAAGAAATTATCCAAGAAAATATGTAATTATTCTAATAATTGACAGTGACTCTGTATGTAACTCCTCTTTATGTTAAAATAATTGCTAAAATGTGGCCTTTTTCCCCCCTAGACATGTGGTTTAATTGATTGCATTATGCTTTTCAAGTACAGAGGTAATAAAAACTATAGTCACTAAAATACATAACTAATTCCAGTTCAATTAAGAACTGTTTACTAACCTTAAAAAATAATTTTTAATAATGACCAGGATTTGTAAAATTATCCTGTTAATTTTAAAATAATTGTTGAGATTTCTCATTCTACCCCAATGTACTAAAACATTCTCTTGCCCAGAATGGCTCTCCTAATGATTCCAAAACCTCACGTACATTCCAAAGAAGAACATTCTCTAAAATGGCTATTCAAAAGCTCAAAATCCTTTCCTTATATATGAACATTCATTAAAAGAAAAAGAAAAAGCTCCTCTCTCAAAAACTAAAGCCATTCTTGGAAGACAATCATTTTGATCCCTGCTACCTTTAAAAGTTCAGTGCTTCATGATTCTATAAAATCTATTCATAACTAAGACACATTCTTTAAACAAAAAACCAATAATTCAAACATGTCTGTCTCCCAGATCCCTGTTTTTTCACCTGATAGTTTGGTCTAACAAGAGCCTTCCTTACTTAACTCAAAAGCCGGTTATACAACTCCTTCCACAAAACTCTGCTTCCTGTTACTTTTTCACTGTTCCTTTTCTTCTCTGAGTCAAGGCACAATATCTGCTAGATAAGCTTTTGTCTTCACACACTGTCCCTTTTGAAACTGACCGACATGGTAGATTTTTTTTTAACCAACAACAATATACAACCATGACTCACACAGTAACATTTTATCAATACAGTTTAATTTGAACAAAAATCAATACAGCTTTCCACACCACAGAGAGGGACTGAAATTTCTGCAAAGCCCGGACATCACAGAACACAGACATCCTCTCGCACATTTCTGTTTTCTTTGTAGAAATCACCTTCAGGGGTCATTCTCCTATGGAAATTTTAGGAGAAAGCGTACAAATCTAAAACCACAGTCATAAAAGCCTGATGTTCCTGCTATGTGATCTCTGGATTAGCGTGAGAGGCTATTTTGGGAACTGTGGATCCCTATAGATTCAGAGAAGCCACTTGAAGGGATGGATGGTGGGAAGGAGCAGGAAGCAAGGTAAGCGATGGGTCCACATTCTCTCAGCTGCTATCCACGTCGAGGCTCTGAATTTATCTGTTGTCCAAGCAGGGTTCTCTGGATGGTTATAATTTGAGGAAAGGCCAGGCATGGTGGCTCACATCTGTAATCCTAGCACTCTGGGAGGCTGAGGCAGGAGGATCGCTTGAGGTCAGGAGTTCTAGGCCAGCCTGAGCAAGAGTGAGAGACCCCATTTCTACTAAAAATAGAAAAATTAGCTGGGCGTGGTGGTGCATGCCTACAGTCCCAGCTCCTCTGAGGCAGGAGGATTGCTTGAGGCCAGGAGCTTGAGGTTGGGAAGTTTGAGATTCCAGCCCACAGTGAAGGGAGTCACCAGATTGTAATTGTTTCTCGTTAAATTTTCCATCTCTATCCTGAGTCAAGATTCGGGCCGCTGTACTTCAAATAACACCCAAGTTATTGTTTCAGATATCATGGTTCAGTGGTTCGGTGAGCAGCTAGGCTGATGCCATGGCACTCTAGCCCAGGTGACAGAGAGAGACTCTGTCTCAAAAAAAAAAAAAAAAAATTGAGGAAAGCCTTCACTTTCTCTCAGTTTATATAGATTAAAAATGGAGTTTTTGTGAGTACAATTGATTTGCCCTGAGTCGAACACCTGCTCGATGGCCACGGTAAGTCTGGAACACAGTACACGTGATTCTCAGTGCAGTGCTCCTAGAGATCTCTATCCTGGGACAGAAAAGTGCTGGAGCATTTTGTTTAATAATCTTTGGACTGTTCTTTTGACTTATTGCCGTGTTTCCTCGGGTAATAAATTCAGCCAGGAAGAGATCTAAGGCAACAAGCATCACTGAACAAAAATATTGGCCCTGAATCAGGACCCAGCTTAATGTACTATGCCAGAGCATGTAATATAATCCCGTCTCTCTTGATCCACACTCCAGACAACCAGGCAGCCATGCCCTTGGGAGAGTGTTACTCGACATCTATGATGTTTAGATACAAAGTAGGGCTTACTGCTCGTTATGTAGATGCTCACTATTCATCTGCTGAAATCTTAAGCATGACCTCTTTAGCACAGTGGGTTTAACAAGGACAGCAACAATGCCTTGGCCTTAAATTTGCATTCTAATCCAGTCTTCTCCTATATGTGCCGAGTGACTCCCTCTTTCCTATCCCATTCATTGCAGTATTCATCTTCTCCTACCCCTGGATGATGAAGAATGTGCTTTTTCAGTGGAATGGGAAGCCTAAAAGCATAATGCTTTTGGAATAATTTTTCCTGGTTTGTTTTCCACTTGTCTCAATAAATTTTAAGTTTGACAGATAGAAAGGGCTTTCTATTTTTCTAGGCACTAGAGAGGGTCTCATCACTCAACAAATCCCATGAGCTTTTACCATCTCAGCTCTGTGTCCTTCTTCTGACCTTAAACTTTCTCACTGCCTGGAAATAAAGCTTTTCATGAGAACTCACAAAGCCCTACAAGCTGAGTTTGACAATGAGACAGGCAACGCACAGGGCAGATTATCATCGGAGGAAACTGTGACTTTTTCATCAAAAAGCATTTGTTTAACATAAAACCCAGGAGTCCGCTGCAAGTTAACAGACTTGCTCCCTTACCTCCAGTAGCTTATAATTTCTTGGGAACACAGAACAACAGTGGCACTTAGAGAACTAAATGACTTTATTTCTCTTAGTATTAGATTTACTCTCCCCCTGCTTCTGGCATGGAAGGATCCTAAGTTGCTTTCAGCCTCACTTCAGTGACAGCCCATTAGCTGGAGCAGAAACACTGAGCTCCTTCTGCTACTTCTGGTTGGAATTTCATTTAAGGGACCCTAAAAGGAGCAAAACCGGAAAGGGCAGAAATCAACACCAAGGAGGAGAAAATCAGCTCATCCTGATCACCCTGACAGGCTCCTGTGTCATTGATTGGGTGTAGTGGACCGTCTGCCAACGACTCGCTAAGGGACCACCGGAAAGGTACTTAACCTGCCTAGCTGCCATTTTCTCGTCTTTAAAACAGGACCAATAATTGCACCTGCCTGCATGAAATTGTTGTGACTTTTAGGCAAGATAAAGAATGTGGAAGAATCAGCTCAGTGCTGGCCCAAGTTTGGTGTTCAGTAAATGTCACTGATTAATACTGTTTAGTGACCTTTAATCTTTTTAACAATCCTGTGAAGCAAGTGTTATTCCCATTTCACAGATGAGCAAAATGAGACATAAAATGTAAAGGAGCTTGTACAAGACCATGTATGCTTTGAGAAGGCAAACTTCCAGGGCCCAACACCAAGGCCAAGCTGTTTGTGTACGTAGCAGCCTCTGCAGAGAATGTTAGACATCCATAATTTTCTAATAGACGAGCACAGAAGTGATGCAGTTAAGCCTGACTCTGCCGTTGGGTTATAGGTTCCTAACCTCTTGGCAGGAGGGAACGGCACAGTCCAGGCATCAAAGAGAGACTTAATGGTGATGAGAAGATTGAGTCTCTCCCCAAACCACCTACAGAGGGCTTTCCCACTCTGAGGCTTGGTGGAGCGAGCCCCCTCACTCACCTGTGAGATTCCAAAGCCCACGGTGAAGGAAGTCACCAGACTGTAATTGTTTATCATTAAATTTTCTACCTAGCGGTGAACTGAGTCAAGACTGGGGCCCCGTACTTCAAATAACACCCGAGTTATTGTTTCAGATATCACGGTTCAGTTATTTCGGTCGAGTAAGGACAGGCTACAATATTTAAGTTCCAGGTTCATTGTAAACAAAGAAAATCCATCAAAAAGGGACTATCTCAAGAGAAATCCTTTCCAGGCTTTCATTACTGACTGCGAAAGATAAAAATCTTTCAGCCTGCTGTTGGCCTGGTGTCCCCATACACGTTTACAGTGAGGTGATTGTTTTGTTCAGCTGAAGGCTTATGTATCCTTTGAAGCAAGCCTATCAAAACAGCAGTTGTTAAATATGTGTGCCGATCATGGAAGCCCTTCAATGTCACCCAGCTTAGCATCCAGACCCAATATAATGCCGAAGAGAGGAAATTCTGTTAAACTGTCACTCCTAGACACCCAAGCTCTCTCAGCTACTGGATGCATGTTTGATCCAGCAGCTGCCTCCATTTTAAAGACTCTGAGTCATTAGGCCAGGGACCTTGCTTCCTTCTAGTCCCACAAACTCAGTGCGCGCCTTGGATTAATTGCACAACCACTCTGCACCTCACTTTAGCCATCTGTAAAGTGGGAAAATTAACTGTCCTTCTTATCTTTCATGGCTTCTATGAGTCAGTGTTCTCCAGCAAAATAGAACCAATAGGATATAGATAGATAGATAGATAGATAGACAAAGATTTAAGAAATGGGCTCACATAATTGTGGCGGCTGTCAAGTCCAAAATCTATAAGGTAGGCCAGCAGTCTGGAATTCTGGTAAGAGCTGATGCTGCAATCTTAAGTCTGAATCCCACAAGACAGTAGTAGGCTGGAAACTCAAGCAGGAGTTCTATTTTGCAGTCCTGAGGCAGAATAGCTTCTTTGGGAAACCTGTCTTTGTTCTAAATGCCTTCAGCTGACTATATGAGGCCCACCCATGATATGTATGGTAATCTGCTTTACTTACAATCAACTGATTATAGGTTAATCACATCCACAAATATCTTCACAGCAACATTTAGACTAGTATTTGACCAAACAGCTGGATACCACGAACTAGCCAAATGGACACCTAAAATGGACCATCACAGAGCTATTTTAAAGTTCACATCATATGAGGTCATATATAGGAAAAAAAGTTTAAAGACATGAAGAACTGCACAAATATAAGTTATTTAATGAGTATTGAATGCCTGTGTGGCAGGAGGCTTTGAGGAACATAGAGATGAATAAATCAAAAGATCTGCTTTTAAGGAGCTTGCCTTCCAACTGGGATGCCAGGATTAAATGCACAGGAAGTGCAATTGCTACTAGACGACCCCAGGAAGTGCTGAAGGAACAGTGTGGGGACGCGTGGGGCAGACGGGTGGCTAAGTTCTGAAGGGTCGCAAGGAGCCTCGTAGAAAGAAACTGCTTCTCCAGAAAGGCTGGTCCAGACTCTCACCCCTATGATTACTCCCCCTCTCTGATTCTGTCATGAAACTATATTCTTGTTTTTCTTTATATTAATAACATATTACGATACATGGTTATTCATGTATTTGTGTGTCTCATTGTTTAATCGTGGGCTCTCTCAAGTTGAAATTCTATGAGAGCAAAAGAGAATGTTGTTTTCACCATCCTCTCCCCAGCATTTAACATCGTTTTTGGCACATGATGGGTGTGCAAATTTTAGTCAGTGAATATTTGAATAAATGAATATACATACCACTAAGTTTTCTCTACAGCAAAATTTTACCAACTTTTAATTATGAAAAAACTTACACATACAGAAAAATTGAAAATTGTGTCGTAAACAACCAGGTCTTTCCCTCTCCTCTCCCCACATATACATATATATCTATATAGAGTCTTGATATATGTCTATATTCTTTTATGTACATTTCTTATTTCTTTTTCTCAAGTTTTATTGCTAAATCATTTGAACGTAAATGGCTGGTATCATGACACTTTGTCCTTTAGATATGTCAGCACACATTCCCTAAAAATACGGTGTGTGTTCTATATAACCCCAATATCATTTGCCTGAGCTAAGAACACTAGCAATAATTCCCTACTCTCCTCCAATATCCATACCATATTCAAATTCTCCCGTCAATATTTAAAGCTCTTTTACCTTCAAGCTGATGTCTAATCAAGATTCTAGAACCACCTTTACCAATGTGCACACACATACATATTATTATTACATTTTGCATTGAAATCTCAAGAAAGTAATAGTCCAGTAGAATGTTCCACATTCTGGATTTGTGTGTTTGTCTCCTTATGGTGACATTTAAATTGCTCTTCCAGCTCCCATATAGCCTGGAAACTGACAGCTTGATTAGATTCAGGTTGAATGTGTTTTTTGAGAATAACTGATAAGGTGATGCTTCTTATGTCACATTGCATCCTGTCAGGAGGCACACAATGTCAACTTGCCCACCATTTGCAATGCCAAAGTTAACCACACAATCGACATGGTGATCAACTGACCTGTCTGTTACATTGATGCGTTTTTCCCCTTTATACCAGCAGGAATTCATTCAAGCAAACTTTCAAAAATTTATTTATAATTGAAATCCAAGTTGAATTCCTTTCCCTAGGACTTACTGCAATCCAAAATGCTTCGTTTATTTGTAGAACTTCTTTATTCCTTTCCTTTTGGGGGCTGGCTGCACGGAGGGTTCTTCAATTACCTTTGCAGAAAATGTTGCCGAGCTTACTCAAGTCTTCATGAATTTTAAAATAAAAGCGACCCTCCATATATTTAAAAAGACAGTATTTTGTACAAGTCTTTGACTATAGCATTTTCACTCAGCATTAATTACATACATCAACTCTTCATCCTTCCTATAAACTGATATTATTTATTAACTTCACAAGAAAAGACACAATAAATCTTCATGATTCATTGTTTCTCCCGCAGAGAACTAAAGCATCAACTGAGTTGATTTGGGGTGTTTTTCTCCTTCCTTGGTCTGTATAATTGGGTTAATCAGTACTGCTCAGATCAGAAGACCACTGGGAGTATGCAGCAGACTGTCAGGGTGCTCGGTGAACCCAGAAACTCTTTCTGAAGCAACGTTTTTCCTTAATAGTAGGTAATTTAAAACACTCTTATGTACCAGAATAAACTCAGGTATATTACAGCATACAATGCAAAATTCACATGAATTTAAAGATAAAACATAAGGCCATTTTCCATAAACCATTAGCCAGTACCCTCTCAATTCTCTGCCACTTTCCCATGGCCTCTCCACACACCCCCAACCCATGGGTGGTCCCTCTTCTCTGCTCTTTGAAGTCCTTGGCTAACCAAAGCACCAGGCTAAATTGCCAACTACAATATAAATCAAAAAAGGGAAAATTCTTCTGAATGATGTGCTTAGGGTTTCTAACAGCCAATCTCGCCATCCCTACTCTCTATCCGATATGTGTAAGTATGGGACCTGGAGATCGGTTTTTGAGGACCCACCCATTTCTGTGTGTCATTTGCCCTCCTGTGCTTCCACACTCAGGCAAGACTACTGTCACACTCAGTCTCTGCACCCTCTTCTCTCCTACAGCCCATCTTTTCCTCAACAAACATGTATGAAGAGTTGACTATGAGCCGGGCACCTTCCCAAGCACTTTATTAGTGATAATCCACTTTGCATCAAACTTATAAAATAAGGTATTAATATTATTGCCATTTTACAGATGAGGAAAGTGATGCATGAAAAGTAAAGTGACTTGTCCAACACAGGAACCACTGCAGCCAGTATTTGCAATCAAGCAGTCTGGCATTTTAATGATAATGCCTGAGCCAGGGCTGCACATTTTTTTGTAAGACCTCAAATAATATGTTTGATTATTTTTTTGATATAGCAAGACAATTTGGAGTCATCTTTGATTCTTCCTTCTGCCCCATATTCAAGCAATCCCCAAACTCACTTGAATAGCTCCTCAACTTCTTTACATTCCCACTGCTGCTGCCTTAAGTCAGGTCTTCATCCCATCTCAGCCGGATACTGCCAGAGCTTCCTATTTGGCATTTCTGGTCTTTAATTCCTCCTCTCCTTTAATCCACCCTTCACACTCTTCCCGGGGTTGTCTTCCCTAGCACAGCTCTGATCATGCCAATGTCTTCCACGCAAACCTCCGATGGCTCCTCTCTGCTTTCACACCAGAATCAGCACTGTGGTAATGATAGTTGAGACCCTAACCTGCCTTCCCGGGTTTGTCTTCCTTGACACCATACACCTTGCCCTATATCCAGACTAGGCCAACCATTCTCAAACGTTTTGACCTCAGGATGCTTTTATACATGAAAACCCTATTGAGAATCCCAAATTCTCACTTTCCTTTACAAAACATGATGTTCTCGATACTGCTAACTATGCTATTTTAAGATACAGCCAGCACACCCTCCCCACAGTTAATGGTTAAGTGGACTACATCTATCATATTTATCCCATTAGAAACCAAACTGAAACATTTTTTAAATATTGAAGTATTAGTTAATCTAAAAGGAACAACAAATCCATTATATGTTAACATAAATGACATATAACATGAAAGATAACATATACTTTTAAAAAATACTGAGTGAAATAGTGGTGTTTTAAATTTTTGCAAATCTCTCTGCTGTCTGGCTTAACAGTGTACAGCTAGATTCTCATATTTCCTTCTCCATTCAAGCTCTGGCTCTATCACGTATCATGTAGCCTCCAGAAAACTTCACTGTATGCTCATGAGAAAGTGAAAATGGAAAGTCAAATGACATCTTACTATTATTATGAAAGAGTTTTTTGGTCTCATGGATACCCTGAAAAGGTTGTGGGAACCTCTGTGGGAGCCTCTGGAACACAATTCAAGGACCATTGCTTTACATAAATTACGTCTTGCTTTACACTAGTTCACCCAGGCTCGTAGCATTAGCATTTCCTCCCTTTAGAACACTCTTCCCCCTAATTTCTTCCTGTTAAAACTCAACCCATCCATCAGTGCTGAAAGTGTCCCTTTTTCATGAAAACTTCCTCTCTAATAAGAATTCCTTCCCCCTTTGCCCTTCCACAGCACTGTGATTATACCTTGATTTGCATATAAAGTATTCATTTACTTGGGCAACAATTATTGAGTGCCTACTATATTCTAAGTGTCTACACTTTCTCTGTTGTTCTTTCCCTATCTACTCCCCTGACATTAAAATTTATCTTCTGACCTGTCTTCCTGAAAGTGACAACCAAAGCAATCTATTAGGAGTAGAATTTTAGGCACACTCGTAATACTGAAAAGACTTTTTATTTTAAGACTCAGAGGACCTTTCCGTGGTTCTGAAATTAGCTCATACAAACCTTCTGATTCTCCCACTATTGAAGATGTCTACTATACTTAAACCGCACTAAAGTAAATTCAATTCTCTTCAGCAAGCAGAAAATTAAGAGCAATTCATCCGATAAACGTCTATAAGCATAAACTTTTGAGCCACTGTAGCCCTTGTCCAATACACCATGGACATTTAATACAACAAATATGTATTACAGCAGATGTTGCAGAATTTGAATTCCAAATGAGTGGGATGGCCCTAAAGCCCCACATTTCTAGAATGCTAATATTCAAATGAATATCAAGTATTTGAGTAAGGAGACCCAAGTCTGGTACTTATATCTGTAGTAATGACATGTGTAACTTTAATCATGACACCTGACATTTCTAGAACTCAGTGTTTTCCACTAGACTAGAATCCTCTTAAAACCAGAAACCATGTCCTTTTTATCTCTGCATTTAGTAAGTGCTCTGTAAATTTCTGATGAACAACTGACTCCATGATAAGGAATTAGGTTAAATAAACTCCAAAGTCCTTGTCAGTTAGAAAAGTGCCTAGCACAAAGCCAGCATGTCATGACTTTTCCTGTACATGTGAAGACACAGTTGAAACGTCTATAATTTTTTATTCTACTTTGAGCAAGATGTTGCCCTAGGCACCACGGCATTGCAGTAATGACCATGGTATGGTCCCTGCCCTCACAGAGCTCAAAACTTAACCCAATATTAACTGTTACAACAAACAACCATAGAGCAAACAAAACACCTCAGATTCATGATTCTTTATCTGATTTAGAACATCAGGATATTTCAGATTCCACCTCTCACTGGCAAAATCACTTTTTATTTCTGCTTCTAATAGACACATAACTGAAGGCAAGGGCTAATGGGATGTCAAAGCAGTGTCATCACAGCCCCTTAATTGATGTGAAGGTGCTTGCATAACTATTCAAGGCAAAATGATGTTCTCACTGATGGGAGATATAGAATGTACAATTTGCATCTCATCAGGAAAAAAAAATTCCTTGGTTTCCTCTACAAAGCTCTAATGTTCTCAATACTGCTGACTGTGCTATTTCAAGAAATAGCCAGCATGCCCTCCACAGTTAGAGAGTAAGAGGAAATATTGCCTCCCCAGGTGTCAAATTTCCTTTCTATAATGGAAAGATGTATGGGACAGCATTTCAAAGAGAGTCACAGAGGAAAAAGGAGGCTGACAAGTAAGATGGATGAATGAGTGGGAAAACATGTGTCGAGAAGGAAGCTGTCAGAAGTAGATCCCGTCTGTGCATCAGAAGTGTCCTAATTAAAAATGCCCATCATAACAGTCTTTGGGGAGGAAAAAAAAGGAAACCCACATCTTTGCAATACAAGAGATCTCAGAGAAAAGTCAGGACTCAGGGTTCTATTGAACTGCTCTATCCCCATTGGTGACTGTATCCTCGCATCTAGGATATTAACTACTTCTATACTTCAACCCAGGAAATCTGCATTTTCATGAAGGATGCCTTTGTTTTTGTTTTTTTAAAATAGATATCATGAATTCAGCTGAAGTATAAAAGTTGGAAACATTGTGGTGTTACTATGCAGTTCGAGGCTGAGTTCTTCCAACTTCTCATCAATAATGATTTTTTTCTTCCCCATAATTGGAGTCCTGAACCTTCTGTGTTTACAGTGACATTAGTCAATTCTCTAGATACACTGAACCAAATTAAATAAAGGACTACAGGGAAATTTATCTATAGAACATGAATCTTTAATGGGCCTTCATCCCTATAACTCTTAAAGTAGGGAGAGACTTGAAGAAACAGATCTAGTGTCTAGCCATGCAAGAAGGCTGGGCAAACTTGAACAGATAAATGAGCATCCCTGATCCCTTTTTGCTTCATGTATCACACAAAGGGGCTGTATTGTGTAATTATTGAGATCCTTTCCACTCCGACCTCCAGATTCTATCATTCTTCTCAAATTTCCCTCCTTCTTCCTAGGGAGTGCTTAGAGGCCACTGTTAGTATGTGGTAGATTTGTGGTAGGAGGGAAATGGTGATAGTTAAGCGTATGGACTCTCACATTAGGCTGCCCAGGCTCAATCTCACTGCTACCACTTGATAGCTGTGTGACTTTGGGCAAGTTACCTAAGCTTTCTGTGCCTCTGTTTCCTCATCTATAAAAGGGAGGAATAATCATACCTATATCTCATATAGTTGCTCAGATCAAGTGAAATAATCTACATAAAACGCTTATTTTAATACCTATTACATAGTAAACATGCAACAGATATTTGCTGACACCATGTGTATTATGCACCTAGGGATGGGAGAGGACACATTCCCTGCAGAATCTTTCACACAGGTGATTAGAGGAAGACCTGCTGAAGTGAAGTGATTTCCAGAGCTATAAGGGAGATCTTTTGCTACAAAACAAATAAATGCTGCTTGCTAATGTCAAGATTTCTTTTATAGTGTAAAAGAAAAACAATAATACACCAGTTTGAGTTAACATTCTATTGTAAACAAAATTTTATTCATTTATCTATTTATTGAAAATAGTCTTATAATAAAAAGAGTATTTGATGGTATAAAGGAGAAAAACACAAGGATAAATAAAGGATGGAACAAGATAACAACAAATGAATAAGAGACCAACTTCTATTACCTTTAATATTGCTTGGTTTCAATTCCATTCCTGTGTCTTTTTATGGGTCAGATTGATTTATATGTATATTTTAAGTACCTTCTCCAAAATGGCTTAGAAGACTCAATTTAGGGAGGATATATACAGTCTATACCCATGATTTGGTCATGTCTAAACACTTTAGTTCTATTAAAACAGGTCCTATTCTGAATTCCAGGAAGAGCATTTCCTTTGACAGTCATCCTTGGAGTTTTGTACATACTCCAAGACATTCCTGGTGCTAAATACTACTGAGCCATGCAGAGTGTCCCTGAGGGGTTGACTTCACCAGCAGCCCTGCTATAACCCTGGGAACATTGAACCAAAGCCTGAGTCTCAAAAGAGACCTGAGACCTGACCATAGTGCTATATCAGTCACAGATGTCTCTAAAATTGAGCAGTATCAACACACACCCACAGACTGCAGCCAAATTCAAGCCAGAATACATTCAACAGTCCTATGAGTTGTGTGGCCACCTGAATTCTGGCTCGTCATTGAAAATAGTTTGATAAAATACAGCCAACAGGTATGAATTTCAGTAGTGAAATAACAGATAAATATTACACATTTATTAAATTTAAAAAATCCACCTACATTAGTATTTTTTGGCTAGGAGGATTAACTCATCAGTCATATTGAACTACAGTTTTTATTTATGTATTGTATTGACAAAAAGAATCATAACAACACAATCCAGAATAATACAGCAAACTGGATAAAAATAAGGGAAGAAGAAAGAAAGGGAAGGAGGAAAGAAGAAATGACAAAAGGCTAGTTTCAAAATTAATCCAAACAAAATGCGAGCAGTCCAAGAAATAGGAGAACCTAGCTACAGTCTGGGGAAATTTCTGTGTGCCTTTGTAGGTCAGATTCATTCAGATGTCATTGTCTGCCTTTTCTGTTGCCTTATTGACTAAATCAGGTCAAACAACAGCCAATCTAATCAATTGTTTAAAAATAAGCTGATGACTTCTTTCAGTGAGAGAGATGATATGTTTTGAAAACAGTAGTTTTTGTTATGCTGCAGGATATAATATCTTCTACCAAGTGGTCATTCAATAATAATTTATTGATAGATTTAGTTACTCTAATAATGAAAAGGGACTTATAAATAGTTAAATTAATACTTTTTAAATCAAAAGCTATATACATATAAAGCCTGCCACTTCAATGAACTTATTCTTTGAGAATATTAATTTCTAAGAACCTGAAAAAAGAAACAACCAATAATTTCTGTTAAAAGTGCAGGTTTTCCTTCAATGGGTAGTGTATACAAACACAGGAAACATTACTTTGAAACGGATTGTGGCTTTTGTAAGTTCTACCAAGTGACTCATAAGAGCAATGACAAGGAGGGACTTACCTCTCCTCATGTTATCTATTGACAAGTGAGAACATGTACTGTTAATTTGTCATTTTTAATCAAAGTTTAATCATTTAAATTATAGAGAATGTACTAATGGTGATTCTATGAATATTAAATGGGCACAAATGTTCTGTATCCTGGGGTACAGAGGAAGGAATCTGTCATGAGCATCACTTGACCAATTTGCATGAAATACATATTAACCACTTTTGCTGAAATTTAGCATGTAGAATTACATGCTATATTCACACAGAAAGCAGAGGTATCTATAAAAGAATGAATTGTCAATGGAAGAAATAGCAGAACCAAACATTTCAGGTGGGGTTTTTCCCCATTTCATAGACTTATATGGTACTCAATGAAGACAGACACCAAAATGCAGTGACGACTGAAAACAAAATAGAGTCTGAGGAAAATTTATTAAAAGTTTCAAGGAATACTCCTGAAAAGAGTAAGAATATGGAGGATAATCAATGAGAAAAATTAAGCAAAATAAAATGAAAATGGGGATTATTAAAATAGCATTAGATAGAAACTGACAAATTTGGAAGACAGGCAAAGATCCAACATACATAGAATTGGTGTTTGAAGAGACTAGAAAATCTGGAACTGAAATTTTCTTCTCCCCTAAGATCTAAGAGAACAAAATATTCCTGAAATAAAGCAGGACCAACACCTATAGATTAAAAGACCACATCATATTCCAAGGGAGAATAATACTGACTGACAAATGCAGACTTGCCCTGGTTAAGTAACCAGACTATTATGGACATCATGTCGAGAACATGAAATCAACAATGAGAGTAAAAATCATCAGGTTAGCTTCAGGCTTTCCTACAGCCACACTCAATGATAGAAAGTGTTAAACTTTCTACAAAGTTCTGGTGGGAAAAAGTATGGCCCAATAATTATATACCTGGCCAAGGTATCATGCAAATAGAAAAGCCAAAGATATGTGCCCTCAAATATTCCAAAATTCATATAATATAGTATTCATGGGCACTACTTGAGGAAAACAATGACTTGAAGATAAACCCCAGCCAATCAAGACATGAATGGAGGAGCCATAATGAAAAGACTGGGTTGTGAGCATTGAATAAGTATAAATAAAGGATTCAGGCTAAATAACTCTGAGCAGAGAATATATATTTTAAAGACCAGGTATACACAGTGGCTCACATCTCTAATCCCAGCAATTTGAGAGGCCAAGGTGGGAGGGTCATTTGAGGTCAGGAGTTTGAGACCAGCCTGAGCAACATAGCAAGTCCATATCTCTACAAATATTTTTTAAAAATTACATAGGCATGGTGGTGCATACCTGTAGTCCCAGCTACTTGGGAAGCTGAGGCAGAAGGATCCTCCAAATCCTGGCTCACTATAGATTTTTGTTGAGCACACATTTGTGGTGCTAGGCTTTGGGGGTTTAGAAGTGAGCTAAGAGCTCTCATGGAGTTCATAGTCTAGTGAAGGAAGAACATTCTAGAATTAGGTGAATTCTCATCTTTAATTAGTTGGTCAAAATTAATTGTCCTACTAATTATAAAAGGAGCCCCAACTGGTTAATTTCTTTTACAGTCATTTAAAGCATTTTAGAGCCAGCTGTTAGTCATAACCAGTAAGGATGCATATTATAACAATACCAATGCATATACCAACATCAATGCATCTCTTAGCCTATACTACCCACTAGACCATAGAAGTGCATTGTCTCCTTTAGTCTTTATACCTATTGGAGATTGCTGTTATTATTTTCTCCGTTTTGAAAGTGAAAAAACTAAGAGGCTTCAAGATATTTAAAATTTGTCCAAACTCACACTTTTGGTGAAAGGCATGATTTGAGTTCTTTCCAACCCCAAAATCTGTGCAATAAGGCAACAATAGCTACAAAGAGCAAAATTGGTCAGAAACACATACCTGCTAGGTTAGATAATGCACTCTGTAGACACAAGCTACCTCTCTATAAAACATGAATAGTTGATTTTGCAACATAGGCAAACTTAACTTACATATCTTGACTTTCTACCATATATTTTTACTTTAAAATATATGTGTGTGTATATGAATATATGTGTGTGTATATATGTGTGTGTATATATAGGGTGTTTTCATTTTTGTTGGTTTCATTTTGCCACTGATAGTCATCACTGCTGCAGTTTGATTAAACAATACAATTGCCCTTGAACTCTCTCTATATTCCAAGGCAGCAGAGCAGGAAGAAACATATGGCACCAGTTCCATAGCAGCACAATTTTAGGCCTCCTCAAGAATTATGTGGCCATGGTGGTGATTTGCTATCAACAATTTCATGACTCCTAATTCAGAGTAGTGGATTCATGGCCTTAAAATGTGAAGCTGTCGCTCAGCCAGGCAGCCTCTCTCATACTCAGAGCAGTCTGGCTTTTCAGCACACGGCATCTGCGTTTCCCTACTCATGACCACTGCACTCAGGAGAATTTGGACCAATTCAGCATTCAAGGACAATAGGACAGGCGTTTGCTCTGTAAATAGCACACAGCGTGATTATTAGAACAAGTGACTTTGTATGAAGAAAAGGAAGAAGAGGCTGTGTGTGTGTGCACACGCATGCATGCACACACACCTTCCATGCACAAAAAAGGAAACTGTTTTATGATCATTAACAAAACCTCGTATTCAGTGTTTGACTAAATGATGACTCTCACCATTGCAAATGTGTGTGTTTGAAAATAAAATTTCACCTCGACATCATAGTATTTGCACTGGGATTTCTTCTCAGTTAAAGTCTGAAGTGCCCACAATTCTCGTGACTATGATGTGACATCTCTTCCTGGTTTGTTAAATTTATTTTTTCTGGACAGCTTTGCTGTAGTAATAGATTTTCATTGTTTTATTGAGGCTCTACATTCTAGCAAATTTGCAGTTGATTATCCTAAGCTCATTCAGAACCAATTTCCAAACACAGTTTGCATGACCTTGTGGAACCAAATGTAGGACAATGATTTCTCTTTGCAAACTTACTAAACCTTTTATTATACTTGTAGAAAAGAGAAAAGCACATTTAGAAATTTAAAACTATGTTCTCACATGGAAAAGACAGGGGCCCTGCTTTAGACAATGCTATTCAACATATCAGTGGCTTCCCTTTTTCTTAGACATGCTGCATTCTACAGCCCTTGAAACCTGACAGAGTGTCACCAATGCTTATTTTCTATTACAACATATGTATGTCCCTTTGTAAAATGTATTTTTTTATTTCAATAAATTTAGGGGGCACAAGAGTTTTTTGTTACATGGATGAATTGCGTAATGCTGAAGTCAGGGCTTTTAGTGTACCTGTCACCAGAATAGTGTACATTGTACCTGATAGGTGGCCCCTTCTAAGCAATTTTGTTTTTAATCACTTGTTGAATTTCATTGTGCCAAATGACAACAGATATCTTTCTGTCACTAAAAGGCAGGGATTGCTGGGTATGATGGCATGAGCACAACCAAGCTTCCTTCTTCCTTGCCTGGCTCGATAACTGCTCAACTCCCTGTCCTAGACCAGGATGTTTCCTGATAAGCAAATGCAGTGTTTTCCCACAGGCATGTTACCATGAGCTACAGTAACAAAACACAAAAGGGAGATGACACACACCCTGTCTTTGAGTAAGAAAGAGAGGGACTGCCAATACTGACATTATTCAAACATCACCGAACAAGAGAAAGGACAGATTGTTGAAGACAGCAGTCAGGAAATTCCAAATATCATCGTTCATCAATTCAAAACTCTGTAGCCTTTGACCTTGAATGCTGAGAAGCTCCCTCGGACAGTTATGCATTTTAAAACCCCTGGAAGTCTCCCTCACCCACAGGAGAAGTAAGTGCCAAGGCTTTATGGAAGGTATCCGCGACCTGGGTTCAACTCTAACTTTATTTCTTGTCACCCTTGACCCTCGGTGTAAACTCTTCATAGACACCACATACCTCGAGTTGTTTCCACTTCCGGACTGGACTAATTGATCAACACCAAGGTGCTCACATGGTAGTAATACTCACTGGGTGCCGGTCAGGTAGGGGGGCTGGGGGGGAGGGTTGGGAGTATTGCAGATGGGGTGGGTAAACCCACAGCTAATGGAGACGGAGCACACTGCATGGGGGAAGGACACGCTTGTGACCCTAGCTTGAGCAAGGCAAATGCATTTCATGTAACCAAAATGTCTTATCATTGCCTTTTAATTGTGTGTTTCCTTGAAGCACTGTGAGGTTCCTAAAGTCAGGGACCGTGCATCTTATTAATCTACATATTCTGAAACCCTGTATAGCCTCTGGTGTATACTAGAAGCTTAATAAATATGGTTTGAATAAGTGAATTATCTTTAAAGACTTTAAATTCTTATGATGACAGCTTCTTCGAACATCAGTTAAAGGAAAAAAAGTGAAACATATAGAATTAGCCTAATTATTTCTTTGTTCTTTTACTTTTAGCAAGTTACTTTTCCTTAGAAGTCCTAATTTTCTCACACGTACAATGGGTATAATACTACCTACCTTATAGAGTTGTTACAACTAAATAAGAAAATGCCTAGAAAATTGCTTAGATGTGTCCCTAACATATAGTAAAGATTAAATGGATGTTAGGTGCTATTATTAACCAAATGATTAATGTGAAGTTAACCATTTGATTTATATCTGTATTTTGCAACAGTTAAATTTTCAAAATGATTTGTTACTTGTTCTTGCTGGGCTTTTTGTTGCTGTTTGTTTGTTTGTTCCTTTTTTAGGGATTTTTTTATGTTGTGTTAGTCTTTTATCTGAATCACGCTGATCTTTCCATCAATTTGTTTCCTCTCTGTGTGAGAAGAAATAGCCAATAATTCAGGTGCCCCATAATTCAGGGCTGGGTAGCACACACATGTTGAGTCAGCAGGGACTCCAATTTAGAACCACATCAGCAAACATCATATTCTGTAAATATTTCAAAAATTGGTGGATGTGGCTATTTTCACTATTCTAAATTACCATTACGTGTCCATCACTCAAATTTGTTTCCATTCACAAATAAGCTTTATGATGTTATTGTTGAAAATAAGGAACCATGATTCTAAATTTCTACATGCATCAGTTTTAGTCATTCTCATTCCCATCAAGGTTTGGCAAGGGAAGAGGAGGTTTATGAATTGATGATAGGAGTAAATTATGCATAATCCCATAGGTCAGCAATGTCTTAAAGCGTGTTGTAAACTAAAGGTCAAATCCCCAAAAGTCAAAGTTATTTACCAAAGGCAGCAATCTTACTTTACTTCCTTTAAGACCACAAACATACTTATTTCCCAAAAAGTCTTGCATATTTGCTTGTACTGTGAGTAGAATTGGAAATAAAGTTAACTTTGGTACTCTGCTAATTGCAGACCACCCTGGTGCTTGAGTCAGGGCGGTCTCCTGCTTGTGCCATAAATACGCCCGGCCTGTTTCCATTTTCTTGCTTTTATTCAAACTTTCTCCATCCTCTAACCTACTTGTCTCTGGGTTCCATTCCTGGGCTCCACTGTTTGTTAGCTCTGAGACCTCAGAAAATACATGTAATTTTCACTAAACCTCAGTGTCCTCATCTATAAAATGGGGACAAAAATAGTATCTGTCTGAAATGGTGGTTACCATGATTAAATTAGACAGTGATTTAATTTTTTAGCCCAATTCCTGGCATTACATGGCATAGATTTCATGGCCAAGGATATTGTTGCTGCTGTTATCCTGCCTGTTCTGTGCCATCTACCTAGGAAGGCCCAATTCTCCCTGTACTTTTCCCAGACACTTTCATACCTTCTCCCTTCACTGTGTCTACCATATGGGTTTTACTCAGCACTTGGTGGGTGTGTGTGTGTGTGTGTGTGTGTATGTGTGTGTGTGTCTATAGAGTGTTTTCCCCAGCCCTAATCACAAATCCTAGAAGCAGTTGTTGAGACAAGGTCCCCATCAGCCAGGATCCTAAGTGACTATCTACGATAAGCAAAGTTTGTACTACTCAACAATAAACACGAGTGAACTACAGAAATATGCATTCACATGGATGAACCTCAAAAACTCGTTAAGTGAAAGACACCAGAGAGAAAAGAGTATATTCTGTATGACCGCATTTATACAAAATTGTGGAACAGACAAAACTAATCTATAGTGACAGGAATCAATCGTGGCAGATCAGTGGCTGCACAGGGTAGAGGGCGAGGGCCATAAATCTACTGGAAAGAGACACCAGGAGAGTTTTTTGATGATGGCAATGATCTATGGATGAATTATGGTGGTTTGTCATAACTCATTGGATTGTACTTTTTAAAATAAATGTAGTTCATTGTGTGTAAACTACACCTCAATAAAGTTGATTAAAAAATGAACAAAACAGAACAAATAAGTAGAATCTCCCTGATGATCTATGCTGGATTTGGAATTGAATTGGAAATAAACCTTCTTGTTTCAGGTGTCTGAGACTGAAAAGGAGGGTTATTTGTTACTGCAGCCTGTGCTGACTAACATACACATATTGGTTTTATCTTCTTGAGTAGAATGTAAACTCTCTATGGAGGAGAAAAGCCTTACCCTTCTTGGCCCGTACCTCATGGCCCCAGTCCCAGTCCTGGACACATAGTAAGCACCTTCTACTTGACCTGGGCCAACTTGATAGTTTTAATATCACAGCTGAGATCCAAAAGGAGAACTGCTTCCAGACACCAGTTTCTAGTCATTAAGGTAGAAATGTGTTCAACTAAATAGTTCACACACAAAAAAAAAATGCTTGAGTAGAATCCTAAGTCCAATATTCAAGTTCCTTTCTAGGCAGATCCTAAATGAATCTTATGGCAAATTCCCAAAACCAGGTGTAGCAGACCTGTAATAGCAGCTATAAACAAAGCTGACATAGGTCATATGACTCAGGGAAGCATGGACCTAAGATATTGTTATCAGGAAAGAAGGTTTAGGAGTGATTGGAAAGAGAAGAATGTTATGATATCATTTGGTAACTCAGTTAGTCATAAGGACATCTGCCCGAGAAAATGATCATTTCCTGTTCTCTCAATGATATTTCTGACACCACTCAGTATACCTACAAAATAATTTTTCTCATCCCAAAGAGATCATGGGTTTCCTGGGGGGAAAAAAAAGTCACATGACAACTATGGACAAAGTAGATCAGTTCAGATAACCCAGAGAACAATCCACTTTGTTTTGCCAGATTATGTGTTAATGGTAGGCCTGGAAATGTTCAAACTTATCAAACACCAATCCTGCTTGCAGGTAAGTCATACACTGAGACTTACCTGGAGAATTTAAGACATCTACAAACAAGGTCAGGGAGGGCTGACAGCCAGATGGGAGGAGACTGGGGATCACCCAAGAATGTTTCAAATTAAAAAATAAAAAACACACATAAATAAGGTTCTCCTCCAAAGTTTTCCACAGTCAGCTGATAACCAGAAACAACAGGCATATTTTTAAGAATACATGTCATCAGGCAGCATCTCAGACTGACTCACAATCTCCTGAGATAAGGTAGAGGCTGAGCATACATTTTGCCAGTTGAAGCTGATGATCAGTTAGAGCTGGGGACCTCACCTCCACTCTATTTTCCTAGAAGAGAATCATTCCTTCTGCAGATGGGGATGTTTTGGGTCCCCAAGAGAAAATCAAGGTGCTGCCTGTCCTATAGAGAAAGGCACCTGGAAACCTGGGAGAATGAGGAGAGACATTGGGAGGTACTGTTCCAGCTTTCCCTCCTGCCACTGGAGACCCACGATCTAAGAGGAATTGAGGGCTCCAAGGAAACCCGGGTGGTCCCAGCTTAGGTTTTAATTACAAAATTCTATTTCCAGGTGTTTTCTTGAGGGACAGAGCCTCTGTGTGGTTACTGACAAACCCGAGAGGCATCCTTGGGAGTCTTTCAGCCTCTGTGCTGTCATTTTACCTGCATCAAGAGAAAATTCAAGGCAATGTAAATAATGTATATCTTTTCTTTCAAAATCAGTGTAAATATTTCATAGACTGTACAGTAAATAACAAATACATTTGGAAAAGACAATATAAATATTTGATAGTTTGCAGAGCAACTGTTAAGCTTGGAATTATATATGAATGTTCAAAAAAAATCCAATAAATTCTAAATTACATACAAATGGTTCAAAAGTGACCAAAACATAGTCATGGGTACAGTTTTAAAAATCACTGTGTTGTTTCTTAGCCAAGGGAGTGTTAAATCAAGATGTCACAGTCTGTAACAGCCTGCTTGTGAATCATCTGAAATTTTGGTAACTCCCAAGCGCCTATGCCTTCTGATAATACTTGGCTTGCATCTTGAAATAATAAAAACGCCCTCTGCCTACTAAAGAAATGCGGGAATACCACACTATGCAGCTGCTGCTTTTAATGCAAAGAATTTCCAATCCTGCAAAGGTTGCTCCCACAGAAAGACTGGATAATAAACATCAAATGCCTTTTTGCAAAACCAAGCAGGTAAAAATTTCTCACATACATCATTGGGCCAAATTTTGAGCAGGAAGCTTCAAAGAGTTAAATGTTTTTTCAGGTTATCAGGGACTTGTTTTATATTAATAAAATAATCAATCCATCCTGCTGCTGACTCTGGGTTGTTAATCTGTTCTGTTTTCTCATTTCTCTGCTCTTTTATAATTATAGGGAACTCCAGTCCCCACAACCCACGCAAGTTCTTCTGTGTCCTCCTCCACTTCTATTATTTCCTGCCGTGTTTGTCCTTCAAGACTCAGCCCCAGTACTGCTCCCCTGGGAAATCGTTCTCACTGAACCTTGCAGGTGCCTCTATTGTAGCATTTGTCCTAGAGAATGCAAACAGTTGTTGATATTATTTATTCACTATTGTATCCCAGGACCTAGAAGAATGCCTGGCACGTAGTCAGCTCCATAAATATTTGTTGACTGAATGAATGACTGTCTCACCTAGTGACCAAGGATGCTACTTTCATTCATCATGTCCTCTGAGTCTGGTACAGTGTCTCAGACAGAGTAGGTGCCTAATACATATATGTTGATAAATAGAACTAACCAGGTAATGTGTCTGTGTGTGCTAAAGGCATATACAGCGTGCAGAAGAGAAAGAGGGAGAGATGAGAGAAGAATCAAGGGATGTGTCTAACTACAGCTTCCCTCTTCTCTTTGAAACACATTCCCAGGGGAAGATTAACAGGTTCATGCCTTTAAAAAAGTGTATGAGGGGGATAAAGTGTACATATTTTCAAAAATAAATCCCCACAAGTTAAAAAAATTCCTAATTATGTTTATATAGTATCTATATAGTCTATACTTCTAAGAAGCTCCAAGTACAACCACATTAGCACATTAGATTTTGCGTCAAACCACCCCTGTGCAGTTAGTTGATGGAAGTCTTTTATTCTTCTAATTTTCCCCTTGAAGGAAGCAAAGGCAAATTAAAGGAAAAGTTCTAATGACTTGTCCAGAGGCACAAAAGATGCAACAATGAATCCAGTTTCCTCTCCATAGCTCCTTAGAGAACATTGCTCAGAAAGTTTACATGGGTTGTCTGGTATTGAGAAGCTCCAGCTGTCTACAATCTACCAATCAACAAAAGTTCATAGAGTTTGAGCATCACCTAGGACTTTGACAGGGAGGGGCACACAAAGAAAAAATAATATGGTCCCTGACCTCACGGAGTGAAGAATCTAACTGACTAATAGAATAATAGGCTAAGAGAAGAATCTGGTTAAAAAGTCCAGTTAACAAGACAAGCACTCGGGAAACACTTAAATCCCAATGCATAGCATTAAATGGCAGCTGTAATTAGATGAAAGAAATAATGTGTCATTTAAAGTTCTTTTGTTGCATGGAACAGTGACTGAAGTGGAAAAGAAGTTTTGTGTAAGCATATGGAGGGTTACAGAACAGAGAAGGCTGAGGAGGCAGGAAGCTCTAAAATGCATGAACAATGTCTTCCATGATTCTGTTCAAGATTCAAAGTCTTGGTAGAGAGAGAGTCCAGTGGTTGGTCCTCTTGGCCCTACTGGGGCAGTAACAGGAAGAAGCCCCTGAGGACTTCTCAGCCTCTCGGAGGGCAGAGCCTCTTGCTTTATCGTTCCTCTGTGACTCCACCCAAAAGGGTGCCAAGGTGCTGTCAAGAGGGAGGAATGCATGAAGCGCTGCCAGAGGATGGCAAAGGCTCTTTACCAGCAATTCCTGTCAAAGGAATTCAGCGGAGGGAAAAATCACCAAACATGAATCAGAGAAGAATCTGGAGGAAGTGGGACGTAAGGTTGGTGGAAGTGTTCCCAGCACTCAGTTAGGTGGAGCAAGATGAAAGCTGGTGACTAATGAACTCAGAGGTGGGGCCAGGACAATAGATATTACTGTGGAAAAAGCAAACAAAGTCCACTGGACTTAAATAATAATAAATACAATTTAAAAAAAAAAAATAGGCACATTTATTTGGTTGCCAGGCAAGAGAACACATACCAATGAAGAAATGCACCTAATTATCTGTGAAGTAAAAGTTGGGGTTTTAAAGTTGTATATTCCTTATGTGAAATGCTTGGGACTAGAAGTGTTTCAAATTTTGGATGATTTTGGATTTGGGGATATTTGCATTAGACTTGCCAGTTGAGCATCCTAAATCCAAAAATCCAAAATCCTATAAAGGCTCCAATGAACATTTCCTTTGAGCATCATGTTGGTGCTCAAAAAGATTTTGATTCTGGAGCATTTTGGATTTGGGATGCTCAACCTGTGCTGGCAAATTGGTCGATAGTGGTTATGTCAAACTAATTCTCTGGACAATGTGACTTGAGCTGATAGCTCTGTACAGTGTGCACAATTATTCCAACACATTCTATTTGTACATAAACAAAGTCTTTTGTTAGGTTCAGTAAGGGCAGGCATAAGGGAGTCACTCAGGTTCATAGTTCTTTAATTGTTTTGTTAGTTGTAATAAAACACAGCACTTAGTTTTGATGTCTCTTGGGCAAGAGGAAAATTTTCCTTTTAGAGCACTTGGCTACAGTTAAATCACATAATAGTAATGCTTTATGTGTGCATAATGCTTTAATGTTTACCAATCTTTCAAAAATGTTAAGACAATTGAACCTCACAAAACTTCTATGCCATATCTATGAACTGTTTCTACTTTCATTTTACAGAAAAGAACCAAGATCACAGAGGTAAATGACTTGTCCAAGACAACAGTCAGGGTCAGCCAAGAGACTCTGTATTTCTTTTTCCAAGTCATGCTTAATAAAGAGGCAGCAAAATGCTGTACCATGTATAAATTTTAGTAATCCATGGTTTCCTAAGATCCAGAATGAATTAAATAACAAATGTTTATAACTTTTTAAGGGTAATGATGAAATTCCTCTGATAAAAAAAAGAAAAAACAACTGTTTCGATGGGAGAAAGACCCATAGAGAGCATATGTCATCAGTTAACAAATATTTACTTGGTCCTTTACTTTGTGCAAGGTCCACAGCCATGAACCTGGAAAATGTCATCAGAGTTGGACCAGATGGAGAAACGAGGAAGAGTCATGACTGGCTTGTGACCAGAATTTTAAGGGTGAGGGATTCAAAGGATTTCATCCAGGGCAAAGCTGGAAACTAGAAGGAAGGAAGCAACTGAACCAAAGCTTCTCTGAAGAAGCAAAACTGGCGGAAAGAAATTAGAGAGTATCCAGACTGGAGCCAGAAGCCTCTAGCAGAACTATGGGGAAGAGGCTTTTGGAGGTAGGGAGTTTCCCAAGCCTTGCTATATATAAAACATGGAGAGCCTCATCCCAGGGCAGGGAGAGAAATGTTAAGGAAGGAGGCTGAGCAGGCTCTCCAATCTGGATGAAAGGAAGGCAGAAGAAAGCCCAAGAAATAATCTTCCTCAAAGAGCTCCAAATTGAGCTGGAAAGATAAAACATAAACATTTTAACAGCACAGGACAGAAAACTGATAACAAACAAAAGAAGTAAATATGAGACACAGAAGGTCAGGGAAGGAAGAGACCATTCTAGGTCAGGGAAGCCTCCGGAAATCCCACCAAGAAATGATACAGACCTCAAGAAATGTGCTTGTGGCTCATATTCTTGCCAATTTGCTTTGCAATATAATAATCCCAGACTTAAAACTCATGTCTCAATTTATCACTTTTGGGGAGTACAGCCCTTCTCCCTGTTATTTATTTTTTCAATTATTACATGGGATGATTTCTCTGAAAGCTAGCCAATGTATCCAATCCATATGCCTGCATTTTATGGAACTTCAGCAGACTAGTATTGAGTGCCTCTGCTCTGTGCTTGGCACTGGGCAATATGCTGGAGTTATAGAAATTAATAAGGCGCAGGTCCCTATCCTCAGGAAACTTAGAGTTTATTCAGGAAATACAGACACATAAACAAATGCTTTATGTGGAAAAGTCTATAAAAAGCATCAGTGTAAAAACTAAGAGTAATGAGTTCTATAATTAGAAGAAACAATTATTTTTCATTCATTTATTCAACAAATGTTTGAGTGTTGACCAAGTGCTCAGCACTGTGATGAATACCAGGAATCCCTACTCAGTAAGCCATAATTACATCCTCTGGAATAGTTTATATTTTAAATTGGGAGAGAAGTCCATCTGAGTGAGAAAAAAAAAGGAACATTTTGGTCATTCTGAGACTCTAGGACCCACAGGATAAAGAATTGTTGCAGAATGAATCTAATTTGGTATCATTGTGATGAAGGACTTATGGATATATAACCCATCCCTTCCAAACCATACATGGTCCTTTTAGGAATTTGCCATGAGCAAAAGTGACAATCCCAAATCCCTGTTATTTAAACAAAAATTCCTGCCTCATTCATCAAAAGGAGCATCTGTTACAGCAGGAACGGTCTATGCACAGGGGGTGGCGGGGTGGGGGGCAATTCCAGGTGGCACCAGCCCTGCCTTGCACCACCAATACACCTGCTGATGCAGGCCAAGGGGGAGCCAGCTTGAAGGTCTACAGCTCTCCACCCTGGAAACTGCTCCAGGGTCTTAGCCTGTGCCAGACCCACAGAGTTTCTGAAGAACTGGAAGACCACCACTCAGAATCATCTCTGGCCACTGATTAGTACCTACCCCATAGGGTTGTTGGAAGAATTATATGAGTTAATAAATTACAGGTTTAGAACATATCATATAAGTAATAGTTATTGTTATTGGTATTATTCGGTAGTCAGTCAAAATAGGCCATCCAATTGCTTTTCAAATTACTAGCAAGCAAGGAAAGAATGGGGAAGTCAGTTCAATAACTGGGCAAGAGAACATAGGGAAAGTGTGCCCTTGGCTGCAAAATTCCAATTTTTTAAAAGTCTTCTTCCCCCTGCTGGTTATAAAAGCAGAGTGGCCATGTCCACCTAGTTGTGAGGAATGACAGGTGCTGTGTGTGTATGTACTTGTGCATGTGTACGTGTGGGTGCCACATATGTGTGTGTGTGCATCAACTACAACTACAAAGGCCTCCTTCAAGCTTACTTTTAAATATTATGGGCGGTGGGGTCTTTTTGTTTTCTACAAAATGTATGCCAAGAAATTCATATCTTCATTTCTCCCATACATGCTAATCTTCACCTGGGTCTTCTATATTCCCCTTTTATTTTAAAACTCTAAAATGGGGATGACATTTTGGATGTGTCTTCTAATATTATATATTTCCCTTTTCAATAATCTGATCTTCCCTCCAAAATTATCCCATTATTATTGCCTAAGACAGGGAGATAGTGTGAACCCTGGGCAAAGCAAAAGCCATCACAAGAGCACTTCTTGTTGACACAAAGGGAAAACATCAAGCTCTTCCAACTCAGGAAGAAGAACCTGAGGGGAAGAAGAGCAATGGAGAGGCAAGAGGGCAGACCCAGGTGTCTCTTCTCTCACTCCCACCATGGGGTTAAACCGTGGCATGAGAAGGAAGTGCTGGGAGCTCCCAGACTGGTTTGGGTGATCCCCAAAGGGGAGGGACCTGATTCTTGCTATTTAAGGCATGCACCACAGAAAGCATTAGCTTCCTTGAAAAGGTAAAATTTGGGTATGCAGCCAAATAGATGAGGTAGATATCCAGGCAGCTCATGGGCTGAGTGTGGCATCTGGGAGCCCAGAAATCTCAGCAAGCCCTGTCAGCAAGGAGTGCTATGGGGACTGTGGGCAAAAATGGGATTACTGAGATTGTACATAAGCCAACATATGGACTGTCTTCAGCAACGGGGGCCAACACGATGCCCCCAAACCAGGTGAGTTCAGCTACACCCAGCAGGCATGAGCACAGCATGTCAGTGGCCAGAAGGAACAAAGGACCTCTCAGAAGAAACCAACAAGGACCCAGCAATATCCACCATGCACTCTTCACCCTCCGTAGCTCATACAAACTTCTTTCACTGTGTGCCATTGGGAAAGAGGGATAGAGGAGATCTCTTAAACGGAAGAAAATTGCTCTGATTGGAAGTTTGAACTTTCAAATAACTATTTGAAAAAATCTAATAGAAATGCCACAGTTTGAGTCATCTTTAACTGATGAGATCATGTTCCCCCACTCCACCATCAACACAAGTAAAGAGTTCAGAGCAAGATGAGACACAAAGACCACGTGTAGATAGCCCAAAGGGCTTCCAGATTTTTCTGGGACAGCCAGGATTATTTACAAATAGTAAATTTCCCATTGTCCCTCTAATCTTGATTTTCATTTAAAAAACAGAAAGTATTATCAAAACAGTATTGTCATTTCAGAAATGGTTAATTTTTTTAAGGAAAGAATTATCTGCTCTTCTCAACTAAAAGGAAATAATACTAAGCATGCAGAAAACATAAAATGTAGGCTTCTCACGGCAAGTGAAATTTCTCTTCCAACCAAAGGTTACTCGCACTTGCTTTGGAGAAAGGAAATTTTTCTTCTGGCCTTCTTTCAAATAACAAGAAACTCCGCTATACACTATTCCCAACTTACGCAGAGAAGGCAAGTGCCCAATGTAAATATTACAGCCAAAGAAAACTAGAAGGAAAGAAAATTATTACAGGATTAAAAATTAAAATGCCCACAAAGACTAAGAGAGCAGATCAGGTCTTAAAATGGAATTCTAGGTCGAAAGAGAGCTTATTAAAGAGCTCCATTACTTTACTAGACAAAGACTACATGATCTATGCTTCTCCCTCCTCAATTTTTTCCCAAATTCCAGAGAAGCCTGGCTTTTTTTCCAGCCTGGGAATAAGTCTACTTTACAATAGTACACAATTCTAGAGATGGGACCCTCAGGTCAGCATGAGAACCTGAAATTATCATTGTAAAAAAACAAACAAACGAACGAAATATGACAAAAGATAATTTTCTCTTAAATGCAAAGTAAAGCAAAGGTGTTAGTTTACATTTTCAAAACCAAAGAGCAAATATTTTTAATTATAACATGCAATTTTAATGAGATTTCACTAATGCAAGTACACGCACTGTTGGTAGCCTACGACCTTTTGATAAGCAATAGGATAATGGAGCCATTGAGATGTTCCCAGACTCTGACTAGCAACACTATTATCCAGATTCTGAGAATTAGACTTAAAAAAAGAGAACAGAAAAAGCAAATGGCTACGTGCACAAAGGTATTTACTGTAGTCTTTTGTGTACTGCCAAAACAAAGAAACAAAAACTCCAAAACTGGAAACAACTAAATGTTCAAAATAGGTTTATGAAACATTAACATAACATAATATTCTGTTCCCTTGAAATTACTTATAATGCAAATTATATGAAAACATGGGGCTACATTTATTACGTAATGTTAAATGGAAAAATAGGATATCAATATGTACCTACCTTCTGTCAAAAGATGTGAAAATATATGCAATGTGCAAATAATAAATATCATTTTATTCAAATAACAAGATTCTGCTTTTTTTATTTAAAATTCCTTATTATTATTTTTGTGGTTTTAATAAACAAATTATTCTGTCTCTTCAAATGTGTATTTTTTTAAGAAAGTCCTTTCAAAAAGCTGTGTGGCTCTGATATAAATCCAGATGGCAAAATTACAATGTATTTAAAGAATTCTCTTTCAAATGTAGACAATTTAGAGATTAAGAAAGAAAGAGGGTAAATGCTCAGAAGGAAGAACATTGCCTAGAAACCTGTCTCACCGATATCCATTTCTTCAATGTGGAGATTCTTGACTTAGGGAAGCCAGGTGACAGAATTTCTGTATTTTGTTCCAGTTTGTGTTTTCTGAAGGTTTCATTCTTTTAACCATGGCAGGTGAGAGATTAAAAAAATAAAAAACTCTCACTAGTAGGTGACTCTAACAGAACTGACTACTGTCAACTCTGAGCAGAAAAGAAAACAGCAGCTTTGACCAGAGTTAGCAACTAAATAAGATTCTCACATCTGAGAAATTAATGCCCCTTCCAAAAGTACCCATAGGAGCTTTTAAAATCAAAGCTAAAAGTGACTTGTGGGTAGCCATGCATTCGACAGAGCCCAGTATTTGAAGGTTAAAGTGTTTTCTAAGCAGAGAATGGAAACCAAACTCAATTAAGGAGAGATGGATAGTAAATTGAATTAAGTGCTCAAAGGTGCATTATACGGAGAGTGGTAGTTCTTTAAATAGTCAGCACCACACCAGGTGTCAGAAGATTGGGTGCTAATCACTGCTCTGCCACTGACCACCCGATGGCCTCAGAGAGGAAAAATCACAACTTCGCTTGTTTTCCTTTTTGTTTCATCTGAAAATTGAAGGATTTAGTTATGTTACCCAGGTCTGTGCATAGAATAGATCTATAATTGGTGGAACTGCTTAGGAGGCTGGCACTAGATGTTTGGGAGGCTGTAGATCCTGTTGAGAAGGGTTGTTGTCATTGAATGAATATTTCATGGAGATAAGCTCTCCATTCCTAATGACTTCTCGCCCAAGACCACCAGAAATGCACCTTTGTTCCACAAGTTCAGTCCTATGGGCTCATTGCAATGAAGGAGACACCACGTTAGGGAAAACCGTGAAATGCATATCTCAGTGAGAGGGTTTTTAAATGAGCTGGTGTTAGGATTTAGGCTTGCTAAGTAATTTAAAGGAAAATTCAAGGAAGCGTGCTTTTTTGTTTTGAATAGCGTGCTAACAGAAACAGGACAATTTTATCACTGGGTATCTTAATAATCTTTTTCTAATAGGCAGGGGAAACATAGTGAGGCTAAACTATAATTGGCAAAGAAGCAGCAATCATTCATTTTAGCCCAGAAAGGGGAATGTTTGACTATTTGGGTTTGAACAGTGTTCTTGGTTTTGACTATGTTCAGACGTGTTTACAGAATGGCTTTGTTTTTATTTTGCTCCATCCATGACCAGAGACAAGTATTGTCTGACTATATGCAGAGAGAAGTATTGTCTAATACTGATATTCTGTGAAATTGTTTGTGTCCAACAGAACCCCACGGTCTAGCTGTTACAACCGGACAGCTCCAAGCTGACAGCAGTCCAGGGCTGCACTTTTCTTTCTCACCGTGAAGAAAATAATTAACTCCAGGGGTAAGTAATTAGCTCGGAAGCCAGAAAAGAAGACCCCAGGCTGGAAACTATTGAAAGGTAGTCAATCCATAAAGCTGAAGCTCTAGGAAAATGAGCCAGAAAATAAGTAAAAGGTATTGACTTGGAAAAAAAAAAAAAAGACAAACGTATGAGCAGATGCCACAGGATAGCTGTGGAACTGACTCCTGGAATATTGAGCCTCCACCAGGCTGCTCCATTTATGCACAGGACCTGCAGAGTTCATTGCTAGGGCCGATTTTTAAAGTAATTAAGCTTAGTCAAACATCATAATATCTCAGGTATTTCTCAGCTCTATAATTTTATGAAACCTTGCTCAAAATGGTATTTTATCTTAAACACAGAATTAATTTGTGTTTGAAATAATAGATGTTGGTCTATTTTAATAGTTTATTTTATTAAAATGGAATTTAGATGATGTGCTCTATTCAATCTCTCCATTGTCTATGCATGGATGGAGGGACTACTATTTATCTTTTGCAAGCTATCCAAAGTATAAAAATAATATTTAAAAGGAAATAAGTTTATACAAGTAGAAAGAATATGCATTTAATATTCTATGGAACCCTTCTGGCTTCAGAGAGTAAGTCCCACTTCCCCAATAGTATATCTGTGCATACCAGAGGATGCACTCAGATTTTTTTGTTTCAAATTTCAAAAAATTTGTTTTGCCAATGCAGATCTATTGAGGGATGCTAAAATTCACAGTCATAATAGTTAATTGGTTACGCATTCTGGTAAGCATCTGTAAGATAGGAGTTTGGATAACAACTAAAAAGTGTTTGAACAGCACATGCTGCGGCACAAAGCCTCACCACCAGCATATCTCTGGATCTCCTGGGGCATATATGTTTAGAATACGATGATATTAGACACCACACAGGGCTGTCAGTATCCTAGGAAGCCCCCAAACAATTTTTTGGAAGTTTCGGCAGTATTCATGGCCTGCAAAATGACAGAATAGAGCTGGCGTTAGTTCCAGCAATTAACTTTGCAGCACCGGGGGTTTCCTGCCCCCGCAGAGGGCATCAATAATTCAGCTCCTCAAGGGGAAGTCTCTCTGCTGCCTGGGTGGAACTGAGACCTTCGGCAGATGGAGAAGTATTTGAATATACAAAATCAGGAAAATAAAAACAATAAAGGAAAGGCAATTTGCTAAATGAAATCTACACACACTAAACTGCCTGTAACAGTTCATCAGAACCTATGAAGATCACCCAGAAGGTTTTTAACCCCCTCCACAACCCCGACAGATTCTGAAATGCCCTCTTTTCTAAAAAGTTCCCTTTCTTGACAACATGTACTATAAGGAGTAAATAGAAATATACTTGACCCCTCATTTCAGACCTGTTTCCTGGTATCCACTTTTTTCCTCCTATTTTTTTTTTTAATTTCAGAATATTACAGCAGTACAAATGTTCAGGTTACCTATGTTGCCTTTGCACCAACCGAGTCAGAGCTACAAGCATGTCCATCCCCCAGACGGTGCACACCGCACCCATTAGGTGTGAATATACCCATCCCCTTCTCCCCCTCCCACCTGCCCGACATCTGATGAATGTTACTACTATATGTGCACATAAGTGTTGATCAGTTAATACCAATTTGATGGCGAGTACACATGGTGCTTGTTTTTCCATTCTTGTGATACTTCACTTAGTAGAATGGGCTCCAGCTCCATCCAGGATAATACAAGAGGTGCTAGATCAACATTGTTTTTTGTGGCTGAGTAGTATGCCATGGTCTCCACTTCAAGGTGTGTGTGTGTGTGTGTGTGTGTGTGTGTGTGTGTGTGTGTGTTTGCACATTCGTATTACATATACATATATACACTCACATATATATGTGTATTTATTTATAATTTTACACCCATTCTAATTTTTATCTGATAACATAACAACAGAATATGTTTCCCTCACAGGGAAAACCTTCATAAGACCTTTTCTGAGCAAGGTTTTAGTAGGAAGAAGAAATCATGTAATTATGGACCTGCTAGACTTTCTTAGGATTCAGGTTCTGCTGCTGTGATTGGTATTAATATCTCAATGCAGCCTGTGTCACCACCGCCCCCAGTGACAGGAACGCTGAACTTGGAAACATTGCCAATGTTCACAGCAGCTCTCAGGAAATGGGGGGCTCTTGGAGGATGCTTCTCTGCCGCAGGCTCACGCTCAACAACCTGTGTGCAACGGTGCATGTGTCCGCTGAGCAGCCCGACATGTTTTTAGGCAGTGGTTCTCACACTTTGCTGTATGTTAGAATCACTAGACAACTTTTTAAAAATTTCAGTGCAAGACCCTACCCCCGACCATTTACCTCAGAATCTCTACTGGTGGACTCAGGCATCAGTACCCTTTAAGGCACCCCAGATAATTCTAATGTGCCACCCAGTTTGAGAAGCAATGGTTTAGGGTAAAGGGAATAAAAACAAAAAGATGTCAGTAAAAATTTCATTACTGTGACTTGGTTGGAATGGAGCTAATCTAACCCTCAATGATGTTTCAGGATCAGCCACCCCCCAAAAAAAAAAATTAGAGAGAAGATAAAAGGACCCTGTGCCATTTGAACAGAGGCCCATTTACAGCTACGATTTGTTTGTGCAGGATGCCCCACTCTGCCATGGGTGAGGCGGGACTTGGTGAACCTCTCTCATCAATCCCAGAAAAGAGAACATGCTTACAGAAAATGCAGGTGGGAACCTCTCTGTGGCTCTCCATACCCAAGTAGAAATGATTTCCACCTCCTTAGGCCACCACTGATCAACATCTATACAACCTCCTTTGGGGTATGAACAAAATCCAAGGTTAAGACACTCCCTTCCAGTTTTTCTGGGCCCTTCCTGTGTTCGCCACCCTGTGCTGCCTTTGTTTTCATGCCTTTCTTGGATACCAGGCACCTTAGAGCAAAGTCACGATGACAAACAAGATTTGACTTCAGAGACCCACGTGTGTGGGTACAGCCAGGGTGAAAAATGGGTCACTGCGATTATCTCTGAAACCCAAAGAAATGTTTTGTCTACACTGCAGCCAGCTGGTAAGATTCAATTCAGAGTTGCAAACTCTGCTCAATGTTAAACCTACTTGCACAAAGGAAATTTTCTCACAGATTTATTTTAACACCTTGCTATTCAGTGACATTCCCAAGGTCTATAGAATCATACTATGTGACCCTAGTTACTAGTTCCACATAGAATTCTCAGTTTTTCTGGCCCCTCCCTTCCAGTTTGGATGACATAAGCTGTATATTGCTCAGAGCATCTGATAATTCCGATTCATTGACTCGATGAATAATAGCAGTAGCTCTTATTAATAAGATATTTACTATGGGTCAGGCACTGTTTTAAGTACTTTACATATATTAACTCATTTAAGCCTCATTAAGCCCTATGAGCTCTATACCAGTATTAGGCCCATTCTATAGTCAGGTCACTGGACCACAAAGAGGTTAAATCACTTGATCAAAGTCACAGAACTAGAGAGAAATCACAGAGCTAGAAGAGCTGGGATTCCAAGCCAGGCCAGCTGGCTCTAGCAGCTGCCTCTTTGTTAAGAGGGAGTGAATGTGGGGGCCTTTTCCTTGTTATTAAGTGTCTCTTCCTTTAGACCACATGCTTCCTAATTTGTTGCTTACATTTCCACCCAAAAGTATTTTTAAGATCTCCATGTTGCTGTAGGAAAATATAGCACATTGTTCCTGCCTACTATGTTCTGTCATAAGCATGGGATAGATTTGACAGAGCCATTCCTCCAGGGATGGAGACGCAGGTTGCTCCCAACTCTTGCTACCACCGACAGTGAGCAGGGAGCATCCTAGTTTGCATTTGTCTCTTGTGGACTTTTGCAAGAGTTTCTGGGTTGTCTAGCCAGGAGTGACTCCTATGGGGTGTAAGACAATCACATATTTAAGTTTCTACATATTATGCACATGGTCAGTTTACTCTCCTCCTGGAGACTAGAACAGTGCACAAGTAAGAATAGTACTGTACAGGGCCCATGACCAAGCAGAACCAAGTAACTAAAAACAATTTAGAGTCTCTTATTCTCTAATTGCCATGGTTATACCTAAACCCCTTTTAGCTTAAGCCAATTTTCTTAAGAACTGTTGCAATTATTTTTATTCTCACTAAAAACGATTATGCATTACATAGGGTAGTTAATACCACGTTCCAAATCCCAGTTATGATTTTAAATATGACTTCATTCTGTGAATAACTCACAATGTATAAAAGCTACCATGTGTCCTTTTTTCTATATAACAATAACTCAAAATTAATATGAAAGTTATAATATGCCTATCCCTACAAAATATGTACAAATATGTACTTGGCAATAGTGTACTGCTCAAGGAAACACCTTAATGTCAGACCCACTAAAAAGCATATTGGAATTTACAAGGGTCTGGGGGCAGCAGCGGGGAAGAAGAAAGAATAAAAAGAAACTATACTCAACATTCAAACCACCAAGAATGTGCTGGCCAGATTCAGACTGTTGGCAGGAAAAGATTTTTATAATTTCTTTTCCATAATTTAGCCTAGCTGGATAATTACATTTAGAAAAATAAGAGAGTAACCACAGATCTGTATGTAATGGAATAAAAAAAAATGTAGATGTGTCCCTCATGGAAATAAAAGGGGTAATAGAAGGCTATCATTATCAACTTTAAAACAAAAGTTGTATTCGCTCCAACAAAAAGAATAGTTTAAATCAGCCAGGAAGACACAGAATGCCAATCTTATACACTTGTCACTTCAGAAAGCTAGCTTGACAGTTGCACGCCCACTCTCGTTGACAGTCAAACACGTTTCTAAGGAATGGATCAGCTTCCACGGGGGTGGGTAGCAAAGTCTTGCTATCCAAACCAGCTTCACCCAAAGAGTTCAGAAATTTGTACGAAGTAGCAGCTTTGGCTAAAATCATTCTCAGTTCTCCATAAAGAGTTGAAATGATCCAAGAAGGCATTGTGCTGAAAATAAAAAGAATACAGGCTTTGGAGTCATGTGGGTGAGTGTTGGCATCAATTACACGATCCTGGGGAAGTATTTAACTTCTCCTTCTGGAGGTCCAGAGGGGAATCTGTTTTCTTGTCTTTCCCACCTTCTAGAGGCCACCTGTATTCCTTGGCTCATGGCCTGTTTCAGTAAACACATCTCTCTGCTTCCGTCCTCACTTCTCCTTCTCTTACTTGACCCTCCTCCCTTCCTCTTTTATTTCTAAGGACCTTTGTGATTATATCAAGCCCAAGCACATAATCCAGAATAATCAATCCACCTCAGGACACTTCATTCAGCCATATCTTCTAAACCTGTTTTGTCACATATGCACAGGTTCCAGCCATCAGGACATGGACATCTTTAGAGGCCACTATTCTGCCAACACTATTAGCTGTGTGCCATTTGGCAAAGTACAGTCTTGCTGGATTTCAGTTTCTTTATGTCAAATGAGGATTTTTTTATTACTTTGAGGATACAGTCAAATAATGAGAGTCAAACAGTCAGCCCAGAGCCTGCCCGATTCACAGAACAAGTGCTCTACCGTTGCAACCCACAACAATAGTAAAAACACAAATACAACAACAAGAAGAATGCTGCAAGTAGCCTCAGTGTTTGATAATTCAAATTATTTTAATTTTTTCATTGCCTACCCTTGAAAGACATCTTTATGATTGTATTGAAAGAATATGTCACTTCATTTTATTTTTAGCTATGAGCAGAACAGGAGATTATGACTTAAGACAGAAGGATTGCTTAGAGCTTTAATAATAGGTTAAAAAAAAGAGCCTCACAGAAAAGATTGAATGAGCCATACCATAGATCAAAACAAAGATCAAGTTTTGGAAACGGACAACAAATATCAAAAGCCTTAAAATTGCACATTTCCAATGACCCATTTAGCAAACTTTCGGGAGTATATTCAAGGGTTAAGGGCAAGAACTTAGCTACAAGGGTGTTTGTAACAACATTGTTTATAAAAGGAAAAAAGTGTGCAAATCAAATTATTTTACAGTAGAAAACTTTTTAAATAAATTAAGCCCACATTTAAAAGAAAAAAGGAAGAAAAAGAAAAGAGAAAGAATAGGAGCATATCAAAATGTTAAAAAGTATTGCATTATGGTAAATTGTGGGTGATTTTTATCTTTTTCCACTTGCTTAGCTTTGTGTTCCAAATTTTCTGCACTTTTCTTCTTTGTAATAGACCCAATCTGATCTTGTTTGTCTGTGTGGTTTGTTGGTTTTATGTTGCGACACAGAATGATAAAGTTCAGTTTAGACCTGTCTGAGTCAGGCCTGCCCACAGATGAACCAATTGGTTCCACCGTCTGAGAGTTGGGCAAGAGATAGAGCTTTCCCAGTTCTCAAGAGTCCATGAGCTACATTTAAGCCAGATACAAAAGCAAGCAGAAGCCAGAGGAAGACTAGAGGGGTCCTGGATAATCAAAAAGGCTAAAACAATGTTTAAATCCTGAGTTGGATGCAGACAGATCTTGAGTGGTTAGATAGAGGCATCAAAAGTAAAGGTATCTCTGAAGAAAAGCCTAAACTACTCATTCTATGTACTACTATGGTTAATATTAGCATTCGTTCTCCACACCTGTATTTGCATGTGTAAACTGTACATTCTGCTGCATTCAGAAGCATTGACCCGAGATTATAGCAGGGACTTGGAAAGCAGAGGCACAGGGAATAAAGAGAGAGGATTTTCTGATGCTATAGTCCAACTCCAGAGCTACAGATAACATGCTCTTCCTCAAATAAGTACACCCGTGCCCTAGACTTGCTATTCCATTAATTAACTATGTGACCTTGAGCAGATCAATTATCCTCTCAGGACTTATTTTCAGAGATCAAACTAGAATTTATGATTTTATAACTATTATTTTTAGAAATAGCGGGGGGGGGCAGGTGGAATAAGGAGAATGAATGGGAAAACTCTACCCTTTCCGCTCTTACTGAAAACCAGAGCAACTGTAATTTTTATCTCTTTTATTCATTCATATTTCCTTGTACGCTTTTGTTTAAAGAAAAGCTTCCACTGTCTCTGAAAAACAGTTTGAAGATTCCTTGACTAGATAGATGACTTCCAATGTATTTCCAAATTACAACCATCTACTTATAAGGACCTCAGGTGGCAGCCAAAAAGTCAGGAAACAAAGGATTCTGGGGCCACATGCCTGCAGCTTAAGTACAAAGGTGTCCGTGTCACAAAGGCCAAATGCAAGGGAACACCCACCCATAGGCCGCTGGGAAGCCAGTGTATCTGGTTCTACGGCCTGTCTTTCCACTTTTCCAGTAAGCTCTTGCCACCCACATTTCTCAAGCGCTGGATTTGCTTGAGAACCACAATAATGGTTATGTAGGCCAGGGCAAATACTGGACTGTAATCATGCCATACCGCCAAGCTTCAGATGTGAAAGAAAAGGACTAAAGCACATAGTCATTTCTTTCCCAACGTCACTTCTAGCTTACTTAGCTGGTTACCCAGAGCAGGGAAAAGAAAGGGCCAAAGAAGGGCAGGAAATGGTCTGTATTTGCTCAGACATGGTGATGAGAACAAAAGCCAGCACTTCCTCCTTGTTACCTTTCCCACTCGTTGAAAACCTGTACACCTAACTCCCCCTCGATCCTGGATATTAACAATAATGGCTTCCACTTAGCTAGCGCCACCCATGGGTCACGTGCGGTACTGTATGTTCCCCCGCACATAATCTCCTGCAAGGTGTTAGTGACCCCTTTCAAAGACGGTGACAGCAAGATTCAAGAAATGTAAACAACTCACTCAGGATCTCAGAACTAGTCAAAGACGTGTACAGGACTCAAACCCTGACCTTCCTGGCTGCAAAGCCTGTTTTTACGCCGTGGACAGATCGTCAGGTTTATTGCATGAGCCACCAGCCATCCAGTGCAAAATTAGGAAATTCACACAGTAGCCAAACTACTAGTAACTTGCTCCCATTAGCTAATTATTCTTTGTAGCAAATGCATTTTGAGTAATAACAGAGCACAAAATTTCTTTCCTCAAAATGTCTTTGGAAGGTCATGACTTCTAACAGAGGTAACTATTTTCTATTTTGGTCTTGCTTTAATTTGGGTAATAGTCTGATTGAACATAGATATTTATGACATTTATTAAAAGCTTTTATTACTAATTTTGCCCAGAAAAAAATTCTAATGGATATGTATTAGAGAATTTCCATAAAATTAATGTCCAGACTTAATGGATGTCTAAGGTATCATTATTAACGGGAATGTTCCATATACTAGGTTCCTTTGATTAGAGATTAGATACAGTTAGATCAGAACTTATTTAAAACTGGATACATGCCAAAGTATCCAGAAATTCAATTTAAACACATTCTAGAGGCTAATGCTTTATTTAGGTTGTGTCTTTATGATGCCAAATGAAAAGCTGCAGTTACAAAAAATCAATTGATCTAGTCAGCTGCTGGGTAATCTAAAGACCATATCATGCTCAGTTTGATTCCTGCCGATGCCCACACGAAGCACGTCAGATAAATCAAGACGGATTTTCCATCTGTAGAAATTGACCACCACCCACCCAGCAGGGCATTCTTACTGGACCAGCAGCGTGGGTCGCACACAATCCATGACTGGCCCAGGCTAGACTGATGGACTGAGTGGGATTTCCTGTCTTTGCCAAGATCTCAAACTCCAAAACTGTCATTCTGCACAATGTGGGCAAATCTCATGTCTCCTGCTTCCATCCTACAAAAGGGATATCAAAAACACCTGGGAGTGAGCACCTCTTCATGTTATCCCTTCCTCCAATCTGAAATTCTGAGAGGTTATCCCTCTCGCCAGCTTGAGAATCCCCTATTTAGAGTTAGCTTTAGTGTGTGCCTGAGGAGTGGCACGTGGGTATGTTAGCTTTAGTCTCTCTTAGGAGTTCTAAGCCATGCTCAACACCCTTAAGCAACTACAAACAGCCTGATAGTGGCTGGAAATATCGGAAAAAGAAAGGACCTCAGTATTTCTAACCCAGTTAGGAACCAGATTGAGTTTCAGTCCTCTTACTACCTGCAGATAATTTTCTGTGTTGATAGGCATTGGGTGACCCATCCTTACAAACATTTATAAGCAAAGCAGGGGCTAAACCACCACATCCCAGGGTCGGCGAGTGATTTTGTTTTGTTTGGCTCACAAAGTAGTGACCCACACAATATTTAAAACAAATTGACAAAAAAACTAAATTAGTTGCTAGCTTTCAAAAACTTGTAAGAATTCACAGAAAATGTGGATGCCTAGCTCCTCTGAAAAATTCAGAATATATGAAAGTGCTAAGCACACATTTCCCCACAGCAGCATTCAGCAGCAGTATCCATTTGTGAGTCTCTACTCCTTTCCACTGTCCCTGAATGCGGAGGTCAAGTTTTTCTTACACTTAGCTCACTAAGTGAATTTGTTACTATCGCCTGCCTGGTCCCTGTAGGCATTTGATTTTGCCACCCCACCCCAGACTGAAAAGCTGGATGCAGTCTTGGAGATCATCTTTTCCAACCACCTCCTCCCATATATATATGAGGTATTGGAGACCCAGAGAAATGAACTGACTTGCCCCAATCACCCACCTCCTCGCAAGTGTCAGAGCTGCCAGTAGATTTCAGGTCTTCCTTTAATCCATTGATTTCATCATCAAATATAATCAACCCTACTGACAGTCTAGCCAAAAATGTCAGAAATAGCTAAAATGTATCAAGTCCTTAGTATAAATCTTGCACTGTGATTTTTTTTCTAATATGTGATCTTGCTTCATTCTCATACCAATGCTATGAATTAGGAGTTCATGTTAATCCTGTTTTACAGATAAAGGCATTCAGATTTGGAGAGATTAAGAAACCGCCCAATGTCAGATAGTGAGGGGCAATCCACAATGGACATTCCAGAGCTCAATCTTTTAACTACAATATGTTCATTCACCTTGCTCTATGCACTGAATGCCCCATTCATTTAGCAAGCTTGTGAGCCCTGCACTGTTCTAGATGCTGGGGATACACCAGGGAAGATCCAAGGTGGCTGCCCTCATGAAGCTTACAATTCAGTAGTGTCACCAGCTGCCTTGTATCATCATTAATCTTTTATACTATTTCATATTGCCATATTAAGTCTTATCCACATAAAAATCTTCTGCCTGTACATTCCACTAAATTCATGAATTTTTCTTCTCCTCTGTCTCCCACACATTATCTAGCACAGGGATTGGCTCCTGTGGGGTTGTACAAATATCATTGTTCTGAATACAAGTGAACACAGAACAGAAAGGACAATACAGGACAAGAGCAAGGCTTTCGTTCTCCCAGGGATTTGGCTGGGAGGCCAGGCTAGAAGCACACCTATTATTCCACCTGCTCCTCCACGAACAAGAACTTTTCTATGTGACCACAATACTTGAGCGTATACCTACGTATTCACAGGCCTCCCTCCTGACTTCTCTAGCCAGCCCTCCCTATTGCTGCAGAATCTTACAATTTGGTCTATGAAACAAAAAGGAAAACTGTTTCTCTGCCTCATAGCAGACAGTTCTGCTCTCTTCAATGGGAAACGCAGGCCCCTTCCCCGCAGGCCTCTCCTCCGTCTGCTGATGGATGCAAATAGCAGCTCCAAGTAACTGGAAGCACCCATGTGCAATTTGATTAGAAGAGGGTGCCTGATTACATCCTAACCAGAAGAGAGCTCTTCTTTGCCCAGGAAGTGGACAAAGTTCCAACCTCCTCTTTGTGATGAGATCATCTGATCACTTTGTGATGAGATATCCCCTGGGCCCTCAGCTGACAGCTGCTGTCAGCTCAAAAATCAATCGCTGATCCCACAGACTGCAGGTGCCCGGGCCATTAGCTCGGGTGGTGTGGGCACCAAAGCAAGACACACGGACAAAGGGTTTCGTTGGTCAACTCACAGTCACCTACACAAACCACAAATGTCCTCATGTGTCTGGACCATCTCCGCAGCATCCAGGACAAGAACATGTAAAGTACATCAGTGAAAGAAGCCAACATAGTCAGTTTCCTGGCTGAAAAATAGACTCCAAGAAACAATTTATCTTCTAAATCATTGATTTATTAATCAATTCATCAATCATCTATGCAAAAGCAAACAAGCAGTGAGTACCTAGTATGTTCCTGGCACGCGTATATCCCCTAAACACTCCAAGCTCTTTAATAAATCTTCATGTATCTGCTATCCTTTAAGTTAATATTTTCAAACTTTTCAGAAATATTTACCTGAGTGGAAAGAGCTTGGGCTTTGGGATTATATAAACCTATATTTTATTTCAATTGGAATGTTATTTTTCTCTACCATTCTGTAGCCCTGTGACATTTACTCACTGGCAACCTCCGAAAGGCTCAGGTTCTTTAAGCAACCCTCTGAGGGGATAGAAGCAGAACTTTACATCTTAGCATTGGCCTGAGATTAAGTTAGACCATACATGTGCAAAAGATTACACCACGCTTCATACCCAGGAAGGCACGCAATGAATGGAGGCTTTGATTTTAATCCATTACATTTTTAAACATTATCTTCAAAATTGGCTTCCTCCCACAAAAGGAAAAAGCAGCCATATTTCCTTCAAATGTATATGTTAATAAAGGACTGGAATTCACTTGTTTCAGTGAAGGCAGATACTTGTAAAGCCCCAGCGGATGCCATGTAAAGCCAGGAATGCAGAGGAGAGATGTTTGATTCTGATTTCTATTTACGATTGTTAACAATTACATATTAGAGAAAAATAATACAATTACAACGTAAAGAAGCACTTGAAACTGAGAAAAAATACTTAAAATCAAGAGTAATTGGAAAATAATTTAAGATTTCAAGGTGGATATTATTGAAAACATAAAAGTAGTGACAAAAAAGATGTATATGCAAAAGAGAAAGGAAATAAGTTGTAGTGAAGATTCATTAAGTCCAGGAAAATAACAACCTAAAGAGAACAAAAGATAGACCACCAGGAACCAAATTAATAAAGTATAAAGACTATAGAAAACAGGATCTTTAATTTTCATTACTAACAGAAGCAAAAACAAAAACACGTACACCAAATGTTAGGAATAAAAATCTAATCTAAAAATAATACCTTGAATCTTATCAAAGAGATCTTAAAATAAATTTTAAAGAAAATAATGCAGTACTTTTAAAACAAGTTTCTTAAGAGAAAACAACGGATCACACTCTAATTTCAGATTTGATTTGATGGTATAATAGTGCATGAGATGAGATGAGATAAGATCCTGCTTCTGATCCTCTATTTCTACCAGCTTTTAAATTTCTTCACAAAATTAAATTCAGATATCGATTCATCTACTCGTTCAGCATTTTGTGGGGTGGCTGGTATACATGTGTAAAATGCAAATGAAAATAGGCTTAGTATCTAAATTATTCAGACACAGATGTATTTTCCATTATTCAAAGCAATTTTCTGTTGCCTTTTCTATAACATGTAGATTTAAATGTGGTATTCAGAGTGTCTTCAGTTTGAATTAAAAACAAGTATCTGCTTTTTTTATTTTTTTGGTACCAAACGCAGGTGCTGACATGAAAAACATATCTGATAAGGAGTATCATGGCATAAATCTCTGAGGTAGCCCTCTGGGTGTGTTAAACATTATAGACTTTTTAAAAGGCCTTTACTTGTAGATATTTTTGCTTTTCTTTTTAAGTTATATTGGTTGTAAGTAATAGAAAGTGAATGTCCGCAAAAGATGAAGCAGTATCTCACAAAATTCAACAAAATGTCAAACAAACAAGGCTAAGAAAAGCTGGGAAACAGAGATAACTCTGGGGACCCACTACAGGAGCTCAGGAATTTTCTCTCTAGAAATTGTACATTCTCAACAGGGGTGCAATTGCCCTCAAGGGCACAAAAATTGGTTTCTTGGAGAGGGGGCAAAAAAATCTTACTATTTTATGTATAAAGTCCAGATATACATACGATACGTAAACAGAAACACAGTGTATCTGTGGCACTAACATCTCATGGGAGTGGGAACCATTAGGAAAAATAACGTTTCTAAAAAGGCTCCTAAAAAGGTTGAGGAAGCACTGCCCTAGTACAACTCCCATGACTGAGATTCAGTTTAAGAATTTCCCATTTTTGTGATTCTCAGTTTTCAAGTCTAAGTTCCTAAGACCCAGAGTGGATTAATCGTGGACAGGGGGTAAGGGCCATGCATTGCAGACATCATTTTTGGAGACCCACTTCTATATTCCAAAGGTAATTCACCAAGAAGACAAAATTCGGGGAACTGAACAGCCACCCCAAGAGATGTCTAATATCAGGCTGGGTCCTCCATACTTCTCTTCCCTGTGTCTTTCTTCACGATGCTACCTCTAACTGTAACACCTTCTCCTCTCTCCTCTTAACTACCACTTACCTTCCCTTCATGTCTCCCCTCCTTGATGGAGTCTCCTCAAATTGGTGAACTCCTCTCTTTCAAATTCCCTGAGACTCGCCATTAGGGTCACTCATTTGCCCTTTGCAGTATATATCTTTTATTGCTATGCATTTTTTTGAAAATGACATGACCCCAGTGAAATAGCAGTGGTGAGTATGCATTATAAATCTCGTCCAGAAAGAATCACTCCATTCAAAACATAGAACATCACAGAACACAGAAGCCTCCCTTTTGCTCATTTATGTCACTACCCCTTCCCCCAAAAGACCACTCTTCTGACTTCTGTCACCATAGACCAGCTTAGCCTGATTTTGAATATTACGTAAATGGAGTCATACTCACACTGCATGTTCTCTTCTGTGTCTGGCATCCTTTACTTAGTATTTTATCTGTCGTGTACAGCTGTAGTTCATTGTTCATTGCTATATAATTTTCCATTGTTTACATATCACAACTTGTGTATCTATCTTACTGTCAACAAAAGTTTTATGCACATGGTCAATATATGGTAAATAAATGTTTCATGTGTACTTGAAAGGGATTCACATTATAAAGTTGTTGGGTATAGAATTTTATAAATGTCAATTAAGTCAAGTTGGCAGATAATGTTGGTAAACTGTTTCATATATTCACATATTTTTTTGGCTGCAGATTATAACAATTGTGCTAGAACTCCAACAACAGTTGTATTAGAATAATTGCTTATTCTAATAGTTTTGGCTATTTATTCCAACAGATCCAATTATGATTGTGGATTTGTCAATATGTACTTTTACTTCAGCCAGATTTTGCTTGATAAATTTTGAGCTTCTGTTATTAGACTTCTAAAAATTTAGTATTGTTATATTTTTTCAATTAATCTCTTAAACATTATTAAATATTCTCATTTATCTCCAGTAATACTTCTTACCTTAACATCCACTTTGTCTGACATTCGTATAGATATACCAGCTTACTTTTGGTTAATGTATATATAATATATCTTCTTCCATTATTTAACTTTCAATCTTTCTGTATCCTCATAGTTAAAGTATGGCTTTGTGAGCAGCATATAATACAGCCTGGTAGGATGGGTGCTAGGAGTTAAAATTAAGTCAATTTAGGAAAAATAAATAAAAGCTACATTTTCTGCACACCTGAGTTTATGACATAAGTGTCACACTCACTGTACCTACATGTAGGTGTCGGGGATGGTGTGTACCTGGCCCAAGAACAAGGAATTTGGGACTAATTATAATAGAAAAGTGGTTAGAAGTACAGACTCCCTTCTGGCTTTTCTATTAATAGCTTCTTGCCCGCAGTGGTCAGGACAGCTGTTTTGTAACCTATTTGCTAAAATCAGAGAAAGTTGTAACTCTGAGTAGTACGGGAATGGGGGAAAGGAAGATAGATTTCCCTGAAATTAGAGAAAGTTGTTTGCCTCCTAAAACAATGTGCACAAAGTATTAGCAGCAAAGCTATATCTAGAGGGAACAAGTGCCTCTGATACAAGTTTCTTAATGGAAAACATTGGCTATACCCCAGCCATGTGGAATTTTTTATTTATTAATCTCCTATACTAACTGTCATGTTAGATTTTAAACTCAAGGAGATGCCATTTACAGTTATTGCAATGTGAATATTGCAACCTGGAATTAAACTCCAAACTTATATTTTTCATACGATCTCTAGGGTGATCAAATCTCTTAAACTAAATGATACAACAAAGTTCAGAAAATTCTTCTTTCTCAAGATGTGATTTGGTGTAGAAACCACCAGGAAGTGAAAGTTGTTCAGTCACAATCCACCTAGTGCAAATGATCTAGAGAGGGCCACAAAGCCAAAAAGGACTACACTCTTTTTTTCCTACATGATAATAAAAAAGACAAAGTCCATCCGTATAGACAATTTATTTTTCTAAATATTATATCAAGGAATAACACTTGAATGCAGTATGTCAATGCAGCCATATAGTTAAATGTTATAACCTCTGAAGTCAAGAAATTCAAATTTATAGTTGCCACATTAAGCATAGATGTTAAAGCATTAAAGTTAACACTATATACAGTCATATAAAATATTGCATGTGCAAAGGGGCTGAGTTATGTTCATACTGGGAACCATAATTTAGAATTTCCTGACTTCTGAACATGTAACACGTCATAGTAATTGATCTAGCTCCTTGGAGCTAATATAAAATATCTTGTTAACATGTTTTCTATCCAATTCTTTCATCGTTTACCTTTTGGCTCTTGGAGAAACAATTCATCATGCTCAAATGTTTTCACACACCTGCAAAAAGCTAATATAGCAAAGCAACGAGAGTTGAGTGAAAAGATTTGTAAATCATATGAGAATGTTGGACACACATTACGGTGGACACAATCTGGATCACACAAGATGATGCTTGGCCTTGAGAGATTTAGAGCCCTGCTTTGTCTTGCCACCGTGATTGCCTCATAATTCTGCTGGATACAGTGGGGTACAGGGTATCAGGGGAGCTTATGCAGGCAGAATATCTACGGACTGTTCGTTCATAAAGCTAATGTGGAAGAGAAAGGGAGGAGGGCTTTTTCCCTGATGGACCATATGTTAATTTCTTAGGACCACAAAAGAATTACCTTCTTTAAATCAATTCTCTGCCAAGTGCTGGGGCGATGTATACCTCCACCCAATTCACCCGTGTCCTTATTTTCATTTGACTGAGTCTCAAATTCACTATATACTAATTCTCTTCTCCTCAGTGCACAACCCCAGCTGCCTTGCTCCATTCCACGCAAGGAAAACCAATAGTCAAGGGTTCTAAAGAGATTACCATATTCCAGGCACAGCACTTTAGGCTTAAAGCTCCTTATAAACATTGATTCGTTTAACCCAGTAGAGCAGGCCTTGGCAAACTACAGCCCACAGGCCAAATCTGGCCTATCCCCTCTTTTGGTAAGCCAAGTGATTTAGGAATGTTCATTCATCTAAGCATTGTCTATGGCTGCTTTCACGTGACAACAGCATAGTTGAGTAGTTACAACACGTGTAGCTAGCAAAGCTGAAAACATTTATTATCTAGTGTGTACAGAAAAAATTTTCCTTCCCTACAGCAGAGGATTCTCCTCTGTGTGGTCAGCAAACCTGACTCTCCAAGTCACGTATGAGAAAGTTAGAATCGTTTAAGAGAATTCTTGGTTTGAGGAAGTGGGAGGAAGTTTCAATAAGAGCACAATTGTCCACACCTAATATTTATGCCTTAAGACCTACCTTCATCATTGTATAGCAGGTACTGGGATCCTGCTCAGTACGAGTTCTAGGCATTGCTTTTTATCTTTTTGCATTCTGTTCCTCACTCATTTGACTTTGCCCAGACTTTACTTTCTGCAATTTTCAATCACAAATTCAATAGTGGCTACCAGAACCTGAAAGAAGTAGGACAATAGCATACTAGCAGTTGAGCTTGTTTTATATAGTCTGTTTACAGCCTAAAAGAAGGAGGTTGAATGTATTTCATAAATCTCCATGGACCAAAAGCTTGCAATGTAGAGTTATATTATCCTCCTTCCAAAAAGAAACATGTGCTTCCCTGGCATGGTAGAGAAGGGAGCTTCCTCTGGCCTCTCCTGGAATTTCCCCCTTTACCCAGAAACTCCTCCTTGGAACAGCCATGGGGCCTTCCCACAAGCACATATTGGCTACCTCTTCACATTGTCAAAACATCTGGGGTGAAAAATACATTTAATCATTCAGATTATTTTCCCCTGAAGCAATTCCAAACATCTGTCTAACTAGAAACATCTGTGTATTAGTCTGGGTGGCTTAAACAACAGACATTTATTTTCTCACAGTTCTGGAGGCTCCAACTGTGAGGTCAGGGTGCCAGCATGGTTGGATCCTGGTGAGGGCCCTCTTCCTGGCTTGCAGAGGGCCGCCTTCCTCATATGGAAGAGAGAGACAGCGAGCTCTCTTGTATCTCTTCTTTTAAGGGCACTAATCCCATCATGAAGGCCCCACCTTCATGACCTCATCTAAACCTAATTATCTCCCAAAGACCCCCTTTCCAAATACCACCACAGTAGAGCTTCCATGTGTGAATTTGGGTTCAGAGCACATAATTTGGTTCAGAGCAGGCTGCAACTCTAGCATTAAGTAGGCCAGACTTTTGGGGTTCATGGGGGATCCCCTGTGCAAAGGTTCAGTGAACCAGAGCACCAGAAAGTGCACGCCCTTTGGCTCTCTCCTAGCCTTCCTTTCTGTTAACCACATCCTCCCATGAGCCTCTCTCTGAGGGATGGCACACCAGGGCAATACCTATGTTGATGCCACAGGTTTTGAAAGATTTCCCTGGGAGCAGCATAAGTCCAGGTTGGCTGTACCAGGATAAACATGTACCAGACAGTTTTTGCTATTCATAATGCAGAGACCTGAGAAACATGTAACATGGAATCCAGAGCAAAATCAGGATCACACAACTAGACATCATATAGTTGTTTCTATTGTTATTGTTGAGTAATAAACCACTCTAAAACTCATTGGCTGAAAAGATAAAGCAATTACCATCAGCCTACTGGGCAGTTTAGCTGACCTAGGGCAGACATGGTTGACTCCTAAGCTCACTCATACATCTGCAGACAGGTGGCAGATGGGCTGGGGAGCAGCTCGTCTAGGATAGCCTCAGTCACAGGCCTGGCAGTTAGTTGTCTAGCTGTCATCTGGGATGACCGGAGGGACTGGGCCACGTGGTTGACCAGGCTTACTCCCCAGGTGGCGGCAAGTTTCCAGGAAGAGAGCAGAACCGCATGAGCCTCTTAATGCTTAGGCTTAGAACTGGCTTTTGTCACCTCTTTCAGTCAAGGCCAATCTCGAGGTCAGCCCAAACTCAAAGGGCTGGCAAACAGATTTTGCCTCTTGATAGGAGAAGACACAAAGTTGCACAATAAATAGTATGCATACAAGAAAGGGTAAAGAACGGTGGCCGCCTTTGCAATCTACCCCCAAAGTGGAATCTGGGAAATGGTGGCTGCTCAATCAGTAGAGTGAGCTCCAGATAATCATTCACTTCTTCCACTCCACGTTCTGCCTCGTCCTCACTAGAGAATGAAGATGGAGCACTGAGTGGTGGAAAAGAAAACTGAAGTGTAGGAAACCACAAAGTGGAAAGACTGTGGTTTTTGTTTGTCACCTTGACATCAATAAGCTGTATCACTTTGAACCAATCCTCTTTCTTCCTTTGAGTCTCTAATTTTTCAACCTGAAAAGAAGCATGATAGACTACCTAATCTTAAAGGCTCTTCTCACTTGGAGGTCCTATATTCAAGTCAGAGTATTCCCTCTAGGCCTTTCCTAAAGTATTGCCTTGGAGGTGCAGACACAGGTATTCTCCAGTACCTGGAACAATGCTTTGCTCAAAGTGGCGCTGGATACATATTGACTGATTGATTGATTCTAGGTCTGCTTCTTCCACTGAGATTGTGTCACTGAAACAATCAGACCTCAGAAAATATTTCTGACTGGAAGATTAGGTAGGTACAATTTTTCCTGTATCTCCTAGAGATGAGTCCATGCAACAAGACAATTCTACATTCCCACAGCCTGAGGGTGAAGGTTGAGGCCCTGGGAGGAGGGCAGTGCATTTCTGTCTTGCCCTCTTCTCATGAGCTTAGACATGCCCCTTCCCTGTCTCTGTGTTTGGTCCTCTGACATGGGAAAAATGTTTTGGTAGGTAATTGACACATTGTTCTGAATGTAATTGTTACATTTCATTTGCAAATTGAAGAGGTGTGTAAGAAATATAATCTCCTCATTTGAAAGTATGGGTATTTGCTCTAAGAGATTTGCCCCAAATGGGCAATACGCATACTTTTCATAAAAGCATAAACTTCTTCATATTGGCTCCATGACTTACTAGAGCTTTGCATTCCCTCATCCCCAGTACTGTACCTGGCACATAGTATGTGTTCATGAAATACATTATAAATTTAAGTCTATTTTGGGGAAAAAAGAAACTTACTAACTATATTAAGGCTGCGTTTGTACATTAGCAAAGCATCTAGTTGAAAAATGAAAACTCCAATCATTTTGATGCCAAGTTATGCCATACATTCAGACATCTGGGACACATTTGGAACATTTTGATTTTACCGCTGAATGTTTTGGTGTCCTATAGAGACAAGCCTCAGGAAATGGCTGTGGGTGTCTGTGATGAGGGAGTGTGTAATGTGGGAGGTAATATTTTGAAAGTGGCTTCTGGGAGGGAGTGTGCTGGTAAAGTTGAACTAAAAATTGGTCCACTCGTCTATGCTGATTGCCATGTAAATTTGGGCTGGCTTTTGAACATAGTAAGGCAATTAACAGCAAGAGTCAGCACACTGCCCATTACCCTTTACTCAAAAATATCACACCAATAATTCAACAGGGCATGAAAAATATCCTACAGTAACTCAATGGAATAGCAGTCATCTATTAAAAATATAAAACATTAGGGCTCTGAAGCCACATGGAAAAATATTTATAAATGGCTAACTAGAAAAAAACAGAAAATAAAATAACCTATACATTAGCAATCCTGATAGCTAAAATATAGATAATGACTGACATGCTATAAGGATATGCCTTGTCTGGCCATACCCTGCCTGATGCATATCTACTAACCTCTCTCCACTCAGCACTGTAACTTCATATGTGGGCAGTTTCATTGGGTTCATGTATCACGCCTTTAAAACCAAGTTGGGTATTAATTCATTTATTCAATATCGATTGTGATCTCATTCCATGCCAGGCACCAGCTCACAGTGTTTGCCTCTGAAGGACTCTCACAGCCTAATGGAGAAGGGAGACATATCAGTGAATAATTTTTAAATATAAATTTAGTATGTTTGTCACATTACTTTTAAATTTTTGAAAGATAATTTGACAAAATGGTGCAGGTCTTTCCTGTAATTCATTGGTGCTCAGTTCTAATCCTCCCCCTGTGGCAGGTGAGGCAAAGGGGAAAATTTGAAAGAAGGAAGCAGAAAGACTACAGAGACAGGAGTCCTCCGTGTTTTCTAAGGGAACAGTCCTTTTGGCTACACAGTTCCTCAACTGATTCCTCGCCACTCAAAACCAGCAAGTCCAAAGATTCCTCAAAACCATGTAACTTTTGAAATATGCAATTATGAATCCAAGAAACTAATTCCACTCTCTCCCTAAACCTATAACTGAATCCTTATAACCTTTTTGTCTTCAAATACTAAACAATTATTTTTCTTATTTTGTAGTTTATATAAGAAAACTAGATTGGTGTTCTCGTAACTTTTCCAAGTTAAATGTTATATATTTTCCAAAATGAATATTATAATACAAAATTATTGGGACACACTGCTCCACGCTGGGGATCCATGATTTCATTGTTTTCTACCAACCAAAAGTTAGAGAGGACTCAAAGACATAAGATTTATACTTAGGGAGCCTATTGCCTCCTCCATTTGGAAATTGCGAGGTCTCCATGGTTGGAGATGGCAGAAAATTAGTGAGGACTGGCTCTAAAAAATGCCATCAGGTATACAAGACATGCACAAGCATTAAGTTAATATCTTCCATCAGTTCCCCAGATGTCACTGATAACTGAGCTTATCCCCAGGAGTTGAAGAGTCAAGGTCAACAAATTCAGGGTGTTCAGATTCACAGGAAATCACTCAGTGGAAACACCTCTCTCCTCCATTTTATTTTTAAAAGTATTTTTATATGAGCTAGGTCTAGTTAAATTGATTATCCAATGCCACCAAAAGTGGTTAGCTTTAAGAGTGTAGAAGGATTCTGGAACTGTAGGACAGGGTAGAAATAGTCTCTTGTGATTGCATTTATACATGAACACAAATATATATTTATTACCAGTTGTCCTGTGGAAACTCCTCCTCCCTCCTGACTAGCTAAGTTGCTGCACAGAAGCTCCCAAAAGTCAGGACCCAGGAAATCATCTCAATTTGTCATATTTCAACTTGACTTGGATGGTAATTAAATGATAATCTCTTTGATATATTTTCAACTGGTAGTTTTGGTTTTGTTTTTTTTTTTAATCATTTTAGGCCATGGAAGAAAAATTATGTGACAACAGTATAGCCACTCAAGGAATGGAAAAGTCATTTAAGGACAAAAAGAAGGTAAAAAAAAATATGTGAGTAATCAATATATCATGGGCAGGAAAAAATTTGGCACATTTCAAAGTGGAAAACAAAATAGTACTGAAGGAAAATAGAATTTTCCATAACTTCAATTGCACTTCATTTTCCAAATATGTGCTCTTTTAAATGATTAAAGTTTTTTACAATCCAGAATAAAAAGACCAAAGAGTAAAAGAAAATAAATCTTTCTATATTCAAAATTTGCAATATTGAAACTAGCCAACAAAAACACACCATTGCTTGCACCAGCTCTTGGCCATAATTAAATTAGAATGTGTTTAAATTCTTAATGGCATGGTATTTTACACTGAGTTTGAAATATATATGTAAACATTCAAGCCATCATGAGTTATTAGCATAAAGTGTCCAATAACTGGAGAAGTACTGCAGCATATTATCACTCCTCCCTGGTTAATGAAACCAATCATCCTCTCTAGTGTTTTAGCCACACAAACCAGAATCACTTTCCTCGTAGCTTGAAAGGTTTCAGAAAGCATCCAAGCAGCTAAAAGGCAGCCTTTTTGCCTGATAAAATGATGCTGAAATAAATGTTGGGCTGTTTGTTCTGGAGTGTGGGTGTGTATTTTCTTTCTAAATTGCCTATTCACTTCTCTGCACAGAATAAAAATCTGTTCGGAGCCCAAGAGACACAAACAGCATGACCACAGTTTACTAATTGTTATCAGGAAGACTCTACATGGCAGGAAAATCACAGTGTAGAAAGTGAAGGCTGCATATTCATTCATGGAGCTCATTTTGATATGGATTTGCTCAAGTTTATATGCAGGATGAGTATTCCTAATCTGAAAATCTGAAATCTGAAATCTGAAATGCTCTAACATCTGAAACTTGTCGATCACCGACTTGACGCTCAAAGGAAATGCTCACTGGAGCGTTTAGGGTTTCAGATTTTTGGATTAGGGGTGTTCAACTAGTAGGTATAATGTAAATATTATAAACACATATATAAATATATAAAACATCCAAAATCTAGAACACTTCTGGTCCCGAGCATTTCAGATATGGGAAACTCAACCTGTCTTAAATAGTCTTTGGTAATAGGTTATGGAAGTCTGTAGAATTCAAACTGGTAAGAAGTAGTTTAGGCATCATGCAACTAACTGTACAATCAAACTTTTAATTAAAATTAAGTCTGGGTAAAACTCTTTAACTAGCAGAATTCACATGCCAGCATCAGGACTCACGGCTTTGGCAAGATCTGTGGTCTCTCCTCTGTAGACATTCTGGCATAGACCCGGGTAGTTTTGCCAAATGTGTTTCAGTGCACTCTGCCTATCAGACTAATGATCCTGACTGTTAGGCCAGGCCCTATGCTGTGGTTTGAGTGTGTTCCCCAAAGTTCACATGCTGGAAACTTAACCCCCAAAAGCCAGTGTTGGGAGAGGGCACCTTTAAGAAGTGACTACATCCTGGAGGCAGAGTTAATGCCATTATCACAGAAGTGGGTTAGTTATCCCACGAGCAGGCTCCTGACAAGAGTGAGTTTGGCCCTTGCTTGCTTTCTCACTTGCTCTTTTGTCCCTCCATCTTGCACCATGGGACGACACAGCAAGTCCCTCGCCAGAGGCTGGTACCTTGATGTTGTTCTTCCCAGCCTCCAGAACTACGAGAAATAAATTTCTATTCTTTATAAATTACCCCACCTATGGTATTCTGCTATAGCAACACCGTATGGACTAAGACATCCTTGTAAAGCAATCTTCATAAAAATATGTGCCGGAGAGTGACAGAGTCCAAATGGACAGAATATTGCTAATACTGTGAGCAGGAGATAGCTAGCAGCTTTCTCACCATCAGGGCAAGGTGAATCGATCTTAGAATCCTCTTAGAAGCCAAATAAACTAGCAGAGAGGAAGAAAACATCATCTAAAGAGTAGAATTTCGTATCCAAGATGGAATTTGATACCAAAAAGATTTTTTGAAATAATAAATAAGAAAACAATTTGATGGACCAAGGATTCTTTAATGACCAAACCTAGACCATGGCTAAATTTTGTCCAATCCCTCCCTTGGGGACCTCAGAACCCAGCAGAGACTGGGGGAAAGGCAGAAGTCTACGGGAGTCAGAAGATAAAGTGAGCCATGTACAGAGAGCCCCCAAGTTAAAACAGAAGGATTCAGCTGGCCGTCTGATCCGTGATCCTTAGGGATGAACACAGAGCTGGGAATGCAAGGCTGAGCTGAGAAATCAGAAGCCAGAAGGCAAGGAACAAAGCAGATATGGAGGAGCAGAAGGGAGGGTGAAAATAAGTGAGTCCACGACAACTGCTGGCATTGGGGCCTCATTTTTGTTGGGTGTCAGCAGCTTGGGGCTTGGTTAGGTTAGGCTTCTTTATAGGTACAGGGCTGGGTGGAAGATTTATGTTAGTTTAAAAGGGTTCTCATTACAATAAAAATAATAAAAACAACCATAACTACCACTTACTGAGCATTGCTCTATACTAGACATTGTCTTAGGGGTTTTTATTTATAATACATTAGAATCAATATTAACAACAAAAATAATAACTAGCTGTCATTGAGTACTTACATGTGCCCACAACTGTGCTAAGTACTCTAAATGCATTCTTTTTATTTAAGCCTCCAACACCTCCACAATGCTGTCATTTATTTATTATTCCTATTTTATAGAGAAGGACACTGAGGCTCAGAGAAGTTAAGAAACTTGGGCAAGTTCACACACACAGCTTATAGTCCCCACATATTTACTGAGCTTCTTCTATGACCCAAGCCATTTAGGAGTTATTATTCCTATTTTCAAGCATAGAAACTGAGGCTCAGAGATGTCATATAATTAACAGTGGTCCAGCCAACATCTGAGTCCAAACCTAGTTCTCTTCCTGCTTTGTCTGAGGTGACAGAAGCCAAAGGCTCCAGCAACTTCATAAGTAACCAGATGACAGATCTCTGATGGAACCACAAGGCCTTGTTCATCTGTGGTCACACCTAACACCACAAGTTATGGCCCAATGCCAATATCCAGAAGAAAAAACCCAACTCTCTCACTTCAGAATTTGATTCCTGAAGATGCCAATAGTCATTCTTGGTTCCCATCATGGTAATTCATGTGGGAGACAGAAAGCATTTTTAAGGGTTGCTACTCCATGTTACACACGGGCTGGTAAACACTCACTGACCTTGTTACTCTCACAGCCTTATAACTAGCTTATCCAAAATTTGCATGAAACACACGAATATGAAAAAGCCAACTGAATTCCATTTAGCAATAAATCTCTACACAGCAAAGGAAAGAAAAACCCAAACTGCTAACCTGTCAGTGAGCATGTAGGCATGGATCTCAGCAGAGCCCACAGGAAGACTACTGAAGTTTCCCTGTCCTTCACCCGCCTGGACTCCTCTCAGTGGCCACCTCTTCCCCACAATGTCTTCTTTTCATATGCTCGAGCTGTATCCAGGGAGGGAGGTGATAATCCCTCTTGGAAAACTTGTGGCTTGGTCCCTGGTTGCTTCAGCAGCTACAAAATGTACATGGAACTTGACTCCTTCAACTGGACAGCACAAAGCTGAGAAAGCACATAACTGCAAAATGCAGAGTGTCAACAACAGCTCATGTTTGTTTGCATCACACTTTCCCCCTAAATTTACCTAGGTGAATAGAAGTTAACATAGTACCCTTAAAGAAAGAGAGAACAAATAGCATCAATATTAACAAGAGGTAGCCTGGTGGTCTAACAAAGGCTTAGTGAATGTGCTACAAGATCCTTTGAGGAGGTATTTAAATCATCACAGTGGGCACTAATTATAAAAGAAAACCACATCTTTTTCTTAAAGACTTAGGAGAAATGTAACTATTTCAGCACACACCAGAAATAACTTAACTGTATCCTGAGTTTCATTATCATGTTTGATTCCTCAAAAACATTTTTCTCTTAAAATCTTTTATAGTCTGAATTGTGTCTCCCCAAAATTTTTATGTTGAGTCCTAATCCCCAATACCTCAGAATGTATTTGGAGATAGGGTCTTTAAAGAGGTACTTAGGGTGGGCACTGATCCAATATGACTTGTGTCCTTTTAAGAAGAGATTAGGACACAGACACACAGAGGGAAGACCACACGAAGACACAGGGAGAAGACGGCCATCTACAAGTCAAGGGGTGACACCTCAGAAGAAACCAATCCCACTGACACCTCGATCTTAGACTTCTAGCCTCTAGAATTGTGAGAAAATAAATTTCTGTTGTTTAAGTTAGTTTGTGGTACTTTGTTATGGTAGCCCTAGTAAACTAAAAAAGAATCCAAAATTGTAGATGTTTGACATGGATAAATCTGTAACAGGTCAGCTGAAATAAATCTGCAATATGATGACGAGTTTTCCATGATCATTTTAATTCAACTCTCAAAATTGCTGAAATGAAGAGCACTGCCATCCCAGAACTGGATGAAATAACATCTCCTCCAAACCTCTGAGACCCCAGGGATGAGATGGAGTTAGGCTGGAGTATACGTGTCTGCCTTCATACCTAACAGATTCCACTGGTCATAATTAAATAAAGATTCTCTTTCTCCTGACTAATGCAACAGCCTCTTTAGTGGTTACTTCATTCCCATTCTTACCCCTTCCAATCCATTCTCCTCTGATCAGTAAAGTGATCCTCCCATGATTTAGAAATTCTCTGGTTTAAAAGCATCCAGTGGCTTTGCATTGCACTTAGAATAAAATCCATACTCCTTAGGGTGACCTAGATAGCCCTCTCTGATCCAGCCCCATGCTGCTTCTCCACCCTGGGTTTGAACACGGAGCTTTCTGTTTTTTTCCTAGTGAGAGCCTATTAGCACACTGATTCTTCTACTTTGGGACATTCTTCCCAATTCTGTACATAGCCAAGTCCTGCCGGTCTTTTAGGTCTCAGCTTGACTACGACTGCCTCAGAAAAGCATTTTCCAACCACTTCCTAAAATGCACCCTCTGTGCTCATTCCTGCCATTCTCCATCCTACCACATGCTCAACTGCTTCACAGCAAGTACTATAACTTATATATACTTATTTACTCTTCTGTGTACTTGGTGCTACCTGATTTATCACCATTGTAGTTCCATGGTTGAACAAATGAACGAATAAATAATACAGAGGGTAAAAGCACTTGTAAACCCTATGGTGCTCTATAAATGGTAATTATAATTATTAGATTTTTAAGGCCTGTTAAAGCAGAACTCATGTCTTCTTTTTTTTCCCATGCCTCATTTCCTCAGTAAAAGGTAACTGAATTGATTAATTTATTCGTTATTCAAAAATGATGTTATGAATGTGTTGTCATAGCAAACAACTTGTGATTTATAGCAATGTAAGGGTTTTAAAATAGTTTCACATATCTTAGCTCACATTAATCTTCACAACTGCCCTGTGAGCAGGCATTCTTATACTCCTTTTACAGAGGAGGAAACTGAGCTAAGAGTTAAGTAACATACTCAAGTCTATACAGAGAATACGTGGTAGAGTCAAAACTTCTCTCACTTCCATATTGCTGCTATCTCAAACAAACTGCTTAGGAATTACTTTTCAGGCCAACACGACAAATGAAAAACAAGGGTTGGGGAGACCAGTGCACATGTCACAGGAGGTTGTCCTGTATGTTTGTATGGTAGCAGAGAAGAGGCCTTTCCTGGAATGGGCTTTTTTTAGCCACTAAGGGAGGATTTTTTGGTTTTTTGTACTCTATTTTTTCCCTTATGTATCACCTCCTGAACCTGAGCATATTGTGCTATTACAGCCTACAATATTCCTGCTTTCATTTTACATTGAGGCAAATTTCTCCAAAAATTATTTTGTTTCTTATAGTATAGTATTATGCTCTTGGCCAATGAACACTGACACTGATGTCTTCTAAGGTTAGCTCTCTCATATACTAAGTTAGGTCTTTTTTTTCCAGAATATGGATCATTCTATGACTATTAATTCATTCATTAAATAAATATTTATTTAATACTGCTATTATTAGACCAGAATTCATGATAGATTTTTTTTAGATTACATTTATAAAATACTTGCTAGGAAAATGGATTTTGTGGTCAGAGTTGAAAGACAAATGACAGAACATGTGAAAAATATTTGTAACATTTATAATAGTCAGGGTTAATATCTCTAGTATAATAAAATTCCTTACAAATGAATAAGAAAAAAAACAATTCAATACAAAGATGATCAAAAAAACATGAACAAGAGTTCACAGAACACATGAAATTGTATAGCTAATAAACAAAAAAGAAACACACAATATCATGAACATTATTTTTAATTTTGGAATATTACAGGAGTACAAATGTTTTTGTTACATGGATTGCTTTTGTACTGATTGAGACAAAGTTGTAAGTGTGCCCATCTCCCAGATGGTGTTCACTGTAGCCATTAGGTATGATTTCACCCATCCTCCTCCTCCTCTCCCACCTGTTTGATTTAATTGAATTTTACTTCCTATTATGCACATGAGTGCTGTTCAGTTAGTTCCAACTTAACAGTGGATATATGTGGTGTTTGTTTTTTTCCATTCTTGTGATGCTTCACTTAGGAGACTGGTCTCCAGTTCCATTGATATTGTTACAAAAGGTATCAATTCAGTTTTCTATAGCTGAGTAGTAGTCCATGGTATACATATACCACATTTTATTAATCCACTAGTGAATTGATGAGCACTTGGGTTGATTCCACCTCTTTGTTATTGTGAATTGTGCTGCAATAATTTTAGTGCAAGTGTCTTTTTGATGAAATGAATTTTTTTCCTTTGGTATTTGGGTAAATACCCAGTAGAGGGATTGCTGGATCAAATGGTAGGTATACGTTAAGTTTCTTGAGGAATCCCCATATTGTTTTCCATGGAGGTTGTACTCGTTTGCAGTCCCACCAACAGTGTGTAAGTATTCCTTTCTCTCTGCATCACATCCTATTGTTTTGGAACTTTTTTCATAAAAGCCATTCTCACTGGGGTTAGGTGATATCTCATCGTGATTTGGATTTGCATTTCCCTGATTATTAGTGACACTGAGCATTTTTTCATGTGTTTATTGGCCATTAATCTATCAGTAGCATTTCTATACATCAACAGTCAAGCAGAGAACCAAGTCAAAGACTCAATGCCTTTCACAATAGCAACAAAGAAAATAATGTACCTAGGAATATGTTTGACCAAGGAAGTGAAAGACCTCTACAAGGAGAACTACAAATCATTGAGGAAGGAAATCACAGAAGAAGTAAACAAATGGAAAAGCATACACTCATAGATTGGCAGAATCAACATTGTTAAAATGTCCATGCTACCCAAAGTGATTTCCAGATTCAATGCAATCCCTATCAAAATACCAATGTAATTTTTTTTGTAGATCTAGAAAAATTACTTCTACATTTCATTTGGAATCAGAAGAGAGCCCAAACAGCCAAAGCAACGTTAAGCAAAAGGAACAAATCTAGAGGCATCACTCTACCAGAATTTAAGATATACTACAAGGCTATAGTAACTAAAATAGCATAGTACTGGCACAAAAATAGAGACATAGACCAATAGAATAGAACAGAGAACCCAAATATAAAACCATCCACATATTTCTATCTGATCTTTGACAAAGCAAACAACAGTGTACACTGGGGAAAAGAATCCCTATTCAATAAATGGTGCTGGGAAAATTGGATAGCCATATGTAGAAGAATGAAAAGGATCCATATCTCTCACCATTCACAAACATTAATTCAAGATGGATAACAGACTTAAACCTAAGACATGAAACCCTAAGAATTCTAGAAAAAAATGTTGGAAAAACTATTCTTGATATCATCCTAGGCAAAGAATTTATGAAGAAATTCCCAATGGCAATCACAGCAACAACAAAAATAAATGAAGGGGACTTGATTAAATTACAAAGCTTCTGCACAGCCAAGAAAACAATTAACAGAGCAAATAGACATCCTACAGAACAGGAGAAGATATTCTCATGCTATACATTCGATAAAGGGCTAATAACAAGAATCTACAAAGAACTCAAGCAAATCAGCAATAAAAAATCAAACAAACCCCTTTAAAAGTGGGCAAACGACATGCATAGAAGCTTTTCAAAAGAAGATAGACTAATGGCCAATAAACATATTAAAAAATGCTCAACATCACTAATCATCAGGGAAATGCAAATTGCTAACAAATTAATGTGCTAATGGGTTTTAAAGTGGTATTTGTCTAAACTATTGGAAAAACTTCAGTAGTTGCAAACATCTATAGAAGCAAGAACGTTTTGAGGTATAAATTATCATCATACAGGGTAATGTTATAATACACATTTAACTTTAAAATGTACATACTTGTAATTCCATTTCTAGAACTTTATCTTCCTAAAGTACTAGCATAACTATATGTTAGCATAGCAAACGGTTATTACATTTAAATCATTTTACATTTGATTCAACAAATAAATGCCATTTGCATCCATATATTTAGCATCAGGTACCTGGTCACAGTGGACACAAATGTTCATTTGGAAGATTTACTCAATAGGAATTGAATAGAGGCTAAATAAAAAATTCTTATTGAATGGTATTTAAAAAAATAATTAAACTGGCAAACCCATAAGAACATTGAAAGAAACCATTATCATGTTCTATAGAAACCATTATCATTGAAACAAGGTGTAATGGAAAAAAACAGTCATTTTGGAATCAGTCATATGTGAGTTCTAACCCTTATTCTGATGCTTGCTAGCTATGTAACTTTTGGATAGTTTTTTCACCTTACTAAACCTTTGTTCTCATATCCATAAAATGCATGCAAAAAGGCACGCCTTAAAAAAAATAAAAACTCATATCTCAGTTGCCTGTTGGCTGGAATAAATATATTAATAGCAAAATTCATGGCACATAATATGTGATCAACACATATTAGCCCGCTCTGCATTTGTACTCATACAATCTGTAGACCAAGGATCTGTACAGAGAGGAAGGGTAAGTTGGGAACAGAAAACTCTTCATTACTCTAGGAGTCATTCATTATTCAGTTCCTTATATTTGCTTAGCAGTTCTTTGTGAGAATAGGGCACTTGGTTCTGTAGGTGTAATATGCAATGGACAAGCTTGCTGTCAAGGAACTATCCCAATGTATACCTTGTAACAGATCCTGCCATTCAGACTGGACAAAGGAATTCCTCATAAACACCAGTGGAGTAAACAAATGGCCCGGTAGCGAAGATAACTGAAAATAGTATTACTGATAAGAATAATAATATTGAGAGTTTAATGTGGGCCAGGTACTGTTCTCTTCACCTTACGTGGATTATTCCATCTAATCCTTTCAACCTTTTGATGTAGGTTTTTACATCATAGGCCTTAATGTTCAGAGAAAAAAAAATTTGCTGTTTCAAGTCACCAAACCTACCCAAAGTTTTAGATGGGACTGACACAGGCTAGGCCCCAGGTCAGAGCAAACAGCTCTAAAATGGACGTACACCAGGTTCTATAAAGACAGAATATAAATCAGTGTGATTTAGGAGGAATTCTTGATCAAGAAGGAAAAAAACAATTATTACTTCATCAAAGCCAATAATTTGAACAGTTCACCATGTAATGGATGACACCGGGCTTAGATCAGAGCTTGCTCACTTGGGCAGCTGACTTAGAATCTCTACAGAAGAGACACTTTAGTCACACAAGCTAATTAATATCCTGGTCCAAAATTCATCTGTTCATTTAAGAAACATTAATGAACAACTCCTAGGTGCCAGGTACCATCTGAACATTGAGAATACAACACTGAACAACTCATAACTCATCAAGCAAAACAGACCAAAACAACAACAACAACAACAACAACCACAAATCTGTCCACATAGAGCTTATATTCATGCATGGATATAGAGACACTAAAATAAATAGAATATACATATCAGCTGATAACAAGTGCTATGAAGAAAAACAGCACTATAGTATGTATCTTAGTCCATTTGTGCAACTATAAAAAATACAACAGATTTGGTCATTTATAAACCCCAGAACTTTATTTCTCACAGATACGGAGGCTAGAAAGGCCAAGATCAAGGTGCCAGCAGGTTTGGTGTCTGCTGAAGGCCCATTCCTCATGAATATACCATCCAGGTGTCCTCACATGGAAGAAGAGTAAAAGTAGGGCAACACACTCCCGCAAGCCCTTCTCTAAGGGCCAAATCTCATCTGTGTGGGCTCTGCCCTCATTACTTAATCACCTCCTAAAGATTCCATCTCTTCATACTATCACATTGGCCACCAAGTTCCAACACATAAATTTTGGGGGACACAGTCCATGAATGTGGGGATCCAGGAGCTCTGATTGGGAGAGAAGACAGGGGAATAAAAAATGTTAACCTGTATCCACAACCTCAATAGTTCTGGGAAGGAACTCTGAACCTCCAGATGAGAAAATGCACCAAATCATTCTGCCAAGTGAAAAATAAGCAGAATAAGAATAGAGATAATGAAGAAACAAATAGATATATTACCATTTTTATTCCAGGTTTTGGTGTAAGAGTCTGATTACTACTGCAAACACATTAATATTGTATGAGTGTTGTCTGCTTTCTCAAGTTTAAAAGATTTACAAGAATATGATAAGTTAGACATAATTTTAATTAATATTTAGAAATCTTAGATTTAACCAGTAATCATTATTTACATGTTTGGGAAAATGTAATTTGTTAAATTCATAACTTTTAATTTATTTGTTGTATAAATAGTATATAAAGAGTTGGAGGAATGTTAAGCCTTTATACTTTTTAAAATACTCATGATTAATAAATTCATAAATCTAACAAATTGGGCACTGAAAAAGTGCAAAAAGAACTGAGTGTTTCTCTCCATGATAAAAGCCCCTCAAGCATGCTACACACGGTAAAACTGAGACCCACTGAAGTTAAGTGATTTTCCCTTGGGAGGAGCAAAGCCACCAAGGATTTGACTATGACCACTAAATTAATAGCTTCGCAACAATGATATTAAATACTTAAAATGTGTAGCACAAAACCTAGTACAGAGTGGGTGCTTAATAGTTCTCTCCTCCTCACCCACGACTAAATCAAACTACAATTAACCATTGAACAATGTGGGATTGAACTGTACAGGTCCACTTACCTGAAGATTTTTTTCACTAAATACATTTAAACATATTTTGGAAATTTGTGACAATTTGAAAAAACTCAAATACAAACCATATAGCCCAGAAATATCCAAAAAAATTAAGAAAAAGTTAGGTATGTCTTGAATGCATAAAATATATATACACACTAGTCTATTTATGTGTTAATCAACCATGTTATTGGTAAGGGCCTGGTCGATAGTAGGCTATTAGAAGTTTTTGGGAAGCCAAAAGTTATATGCAGATTTTTGAAAGCCAGAGGGTCAGCATCCCTAATCCCCACATTGTTCGAGGGCCAGACACACACACACACACACACACACACACACACTCACCCATAGGTCATGCAAACAGTGTGTGGTAGTCCTAACAAAGAACCTTCCTCAGTTCCCTTTCCTCCTACCAATTTAAAATCCTTCCAAATATACTTATGTGGTTTAGTGTAGTCATTTCACCCACTGAAATGATCTGAGTAGAAAAACCAGTCAACCGCTCAATGACTGTGGTCAACAGTCTCCAAAGATGGCCCTTCACTGAGCCACACACCCATCTGTTCACAACTGTGGATAATCATCTCCTCCTGGACCCAGCCTGTCCCTATAACTCACAAACCAATATAGTGAGTTAGAAGTGACCCTTGAGGATTTGCAAAGTTAGAAAAAGCCTTGCAGCCCCTGCCTTGATCTCTTAGAGCACTGCTCTGGGGGAAAACAAGCTGCCATGGGAGATTACTTCTTGTATTTCTTCACAGCATGAGCCCCCTAAACTGTGCAGAAGCCCAAACTTCTCACATGTTGAGACCACTGGAGACAGACGTGCTCCACTAGCCCCCAGCCTGAGACGGATGTAGAGGAGTGAAGACTTCAGATGTCTCCGGCATCGGTAACAATCTGACTACAATCACATGGGGACCCAAACAATCAAGAATTGCCCCACTGAACACATCGACCCCCAGAACTCACGAGAGATCATGATAAATCATTCTTTAAATCCACTATGTTTTGGAGTGGTTTTTGCACTGCAATGGATAAGCAATAACCACCCTGCAAACACTCCATTTGTCATGTCTCAGTGTATTTTTTAGATATTAACTATCTGTTCCTAAATGGTCAGTCGGCCATGATCTTTTTCTATTCTATCCATACTCAGAATAGCAATAACATACATTTTCTCTAATATTTCAAAATTGTCACCTATTATGATACCCAGACAAAGGATATTTTCTTTCTTCTTTTTCAGAAAAACAGTTGAAAACTAGGTTAATAATCAACATTTTCCAAGCAACGTTCCACTCTAAAACTCATGGGAATCATAAAATAACCCAAAACTAAGACGGTGGAATGGCTCACCCTTTAAATTCTTTATATCTTGAAGTCTTTGATTTAAATCATTATTTTTTAAAAAATCAAATCACACAGTGCCCTTAATAAAGCATTATTATTTCAAGGAAAAGGATAAAACTTTCCAAATGCAAATGTTTAGCTGGGGTAGAGTTGTAAAAGATTCCAAGACATTAGTCAGGAGATGGATTGCTTTGCTATTACAAGTCTGGGTTACAATATCACTGGAACCAAATTCCTGTCAGATTAGTCTTTATTCAAAATGAATGTTTGTAATTATGAAATGAAATAAGTTTTAATTTGAGTTGCCTAAAAATGGGAAACCAAATATTGTGTAATTACAGGAGAAGAAATTTGAGATGGAAAACAAGATAGTGTTATTTACAAGTAAAAAGGCTTTTATGGGATTATGGGGCTTTAGGTGCATATTTGTAGGATTTGGGGTGGCAGAATTTGGAACTAAAATATTTTTCATCAGCATTTATTTACAGTGTGCATGCAAGAAATGGAATCCCAGACACATCTGATATTGGTCTTATTTAAACCTTTTATATCCCTACTAAATCTGAAAAGACTCAATGTTAGCCACACATAATGGAGGTAATCACGGAGTGTGATAAAATGAGTATTTGAAAACCACATGCAACTTTTAGGCTCAAATCCAGAACTATAAAATTCACCTAGAGACATAATGAGCCTGCGTCTCCTTCTTGGAGGAGTAGAAGTAGTATGGGGGAAACACGTCCTAATTCTTTCTCCACATCTCGGGGCACCTAAGCAGAGCCCTCAAATGGCTTATAAGTGCTTTATTGCAAATGCTGCCCACAAGCGTCATTTTGCTCCCCAGGAGGGCAGCCATTTCGTATCCTTGGCAAAGTGTGACTTAGTTGACTTTTTGTCTCTGTCTTACATTTCCCCCATCCTCTCCTGAAGCCCCGCTTCTCACATCCAGGGGTCCAGGACTATAGGACATGGGCCTGCCCTAGCTGTCTTTCCCACAGCCTAGACTGCTCAGCTCTGAACCTTTTACCCCAGTCTTTTCTGGGATAAAACCTTCCTATGAGGATCTCCTTTCTCTGGCAAGGACACACTAATTTACACTAACGTACTCTTCCCAGAGGTATTATCTCCTTGAAAGATCTGGCAAAGGCAGCTCACAGTTCACAAAATATTTATGTTCCTCTTCATATTTTGCACAGTTGTCACTAGACGGTGCCAGCCAACCACTACATTTCCCAGAGTCCCTTGCAGTCAGGTATGGTCATGTGACTGAGTTCTAGACAAAGAAATATAGACAGAGGTGACAAGTCCTACTGTTAAAAATTCTTCCGTGCAGCTTTTCTCCACGTTCCTTTCCCAGTCAGCTGACTGGAAGGTAAATAACAGCCAGGGTGATTTGGCAAACCTCCCTTAACCTGGATCCCTGAATGGCTTAATGGAAGAGGGCCACTACATTCACATATTTTTCCTCCCAATGTGGTTAAAGAGGAAGAAATGCACGCATTTGGGTCTTTCTTTGTTTTTTAACTACTCTAAATGCTAGTAAATCCAAAGGAATCATTCTGTAAGGAAAGAAACTCAGACAATTTGGGGTAGATTTTCAAAGGTAAAAGAGACTTCCCAATTCCCTGCAAATCACCTACTTCAAAAGTTATCTACATATAGAATCATTTTAATAGCCCTCTGGGAAGGGTTTGCCATCAGTCAGAATCAGAAACACTTGTGTATGGATGCCCTCACGGGTGAGTTAGAGACTCTGTCTTCTGGCTGTCTTCCTGCCCAAGGACCATATTTAACCTAGTTTCTCACTGTTCACACTCAGCAGTGATTGCTGAGCCTCAGATAATTTCAATAATATTTTTAAGCATTTCAATTTAGAAATGCTTAAATTCACTGATGGATAAAAATCTCCCATGTCATGATTTCATCATTTGTTCCATCATTCAATCATTCAAACACTTATTAAATACCCCCAAATATCAAGCATATGGTAGACAGTGACTAAATACAGCTTACTGTTCACTGGTGTTAGTAGGCAAAGGCATAGTCATGAGAACAGAGAAGGGTTGTAAAACAGTAAGTAACAGTACAATCATTATAGCTAAATTTATTGGGTACATGTTATGTGCCAGACACTATGCTCAGAATTTGATATTCCTTATTTTATATAATCATCACAACAATCTTATCCCCATTTTACAGACCGAGAAATCAAGGCCCAGCAACATTAAGCAGCATGCAGAAATTGCACAAATAACTACTATCGGGATTGGAATTTAAACCAAGTTCTGTCTGATTCCAAAGTCATTTACTCACTGTATGACTTCAGGCAAATTGGTTAAGCACCATAAATCACTATTTCCGATCTGAAATGACATTTAAGTCCCAAAGAAAGTAATTTCTACTAAGAGTTAAATTTCAGAGCAAAGTTGTTTATACTCTCACTGCCCACAGTATTCTTTATGTATACTATGTGTAAAAATCTAGCCTCTTGAACAATTTGATTGCTTCTGAAATGGCAGTGGGGGGTGGAGGAAACTTAAATAAATATTTACAGTATTCATATCAGGAGAGAATTTTCCACATGGTGTGCCTTAACATGCCACTTGCCTTTACACAAACCGAGATCCCAGTGAAGGTGTTTCCAGACTTCCATCTTCACAACATAAAACAGTTGTGATAAGGTGATCACCAATTATCGCATGACCCAGGGGGCTCCTGCTTGGTAAGACCACCTGGGTGAGACTGTGGCTCTGGAAGAGCCCAGAAGAGAACACCTCCTGATGAAGTTCCTGGGCTGTGAGATGCATCCTTGCTGTAGCCCACTCCAGGCGCCCGGCTTTGCGGCCACATGCGCACTTGATGGAACCCCTGCGCTCTGAGTACTTACTCTAGCTCAGCTGCGGACCTTGAGCCGAGCATCCTCCAGAGAACTGAGAAATACACACTTGGGAGAGACTTGGAGACTGGGGAGAAAGAACCACAGAGGCAGCTGCGTAATCAGGGAGCTAAACCGATCCATGCCTGTGGATTAAGGACTAAGACGCATTTGGGATCTTCGTCTCCCAGGCGGGGCGGGTGGAGCCAGCCTCAGCTCAAGGTAAGTTAAAGTGGTCCTCCTTGTAGGAGCAGGTAAAGGAGCCTAACCCAATCCACGACCTATAACACCACTGGTCTCTAAGCAGAGTATGTTATGAAAAAAATTGTTTTTTCTTCTCTTTTTCTTTCTTTTAATCTTTTTTCAGCTGAGTTGGGTGGTAAAGCTATTAAGAGTGGGATTTCTGGGCTGGGTGCTGTGGCTCAGACCTGTAATCTCAGCACTTTGGGAGGCTCGGGTGGGTGGATCACTTTAGCCCAGGAGTTGGAGACCAGCCTGAGCAACATAGCCAGACCCTGTCTCTACAAAAAAAAAAAGCAAAGAAAGAAAGAAAAATTAGCCAGTCCTGGTGGCACAGGCAGGAGGATCATTTGAGCCCAGAAGTTTGAGGCTGCACTCCAGCCTGGGCGACAGAGTGGGACTCCGTCTGTAAAATAAAAAATTGTGAGACTTCTGGAGTCAGATGCCTTTACTACTTCCTAGCTGTGAGATGTTGGGCAAGTATCTAAATCTCTGTTTCCTTGACTTTCAATGAGAATAATAATAATATAATATAATAATAATTATACCCACCTCCCAGGGTTAACAATAATTAAGCTCCATGCAAAATACTCAACAAAGTGCCTGGAATTTAGTCAATGCTTAAGCAACTTCAGACATTTGTACAGCAAATTTGGGATAGGAACCAAAGAGATGAATTGCTCTAAAGTAGCAGTTTTCAAAAGTTTTGGTCTCAACATCCCTTTATACGCTTAAAAATTATTGAGGACCCTTAAAAGCATTTGTTTCTGTGTATATATGTCAATATTTATCATATTAGACACTTAAACTGAAAAAAAATTAAATATTTATGAACTAGTTCATTTAAAAACAGCAATAATAAATCCATTATGTCTGCATACCATATTTTTATGCAAAATAACTATATTTTCCAAAACTAACAATTGAGCGAGAAAAGTAGCATTGCTTTACATTTTTGCAAAGCTCTTTATTGTCTCCCTTAACAGTGTCAGCTGGATTCTCATATCTGCTTCTGCATGCAAACAGTTGCATCAAGTTCATTAACGTATATGAGGAAAATCCAGCCTCACACAGGTGTGCTGTTGGAAAATGGAGAAGTACATTACTAGCCTTGTAAGATAATTGTGGATAGTCTTTGATGTGACACCCAAACTCTGCAAGTGGTAGTTTCTTAAACACTACTTGCAATGAAGTAACTAAGAAAATAATGGTTCCATGTGCCCCAAGTTTTATTATCTCTGTTGGAATAAAGTCCATTGCAAGTAGTGTTTTAATCTCTGTTGGAATAAAGTTAGTGTTTGAGATTAGCTCTTAAAAAAATACATCTTCATCACTTAACAAGTTGGAGATTTATCAGAATGTTCCTACACATTCTGACCTGACATCTTCCTGGCGAGATCTAATGACATATTCCCAATATTTTGCTACTCAAAGTATCGAGGGGCTTATTAGGAATGAGAATGTCTGGCTTCATCCCAGACCTTGTGAAATAGAGTGTACATTTTGACAAGAGCCTCAGATGATTTGTTTGTATATTACAGTTTAAGAAGCAAAGTCCTATTGTATTGGAGAGGGATTAGAGAACCTGTTTCTTAATGCTTAAAGCTACCTAAAGAATTTCTTGTTTAACTCCTGAAGATTACTTTGCATTTGTGAAGTCAATTTGGTCTTACAGGCAGGAATTACACACACACACACACACACACGAGTCATTATCCCTGTCCTGCAGAATTTTGCTGTCTCGTGAAGGACAGGCAGGTTTTAAAAAGCAGCCACCACGCATTGAGATGTGCAATAATGATGGTGGTTTCAGGTGTGACAAACGGGTAGAAGAAATTTCTTGGGGAATTCAGAAAGTTTGGCAAAAGAGAGAGAATAGTCAGGAAGACCTTTTCTGTTTTCAGTTTTAAGACAGAGCACTCAAAGAGGATTAAATGAAAATGGAATACACTGTTTTATGTAACTATTCCAGAAGCAGTTGGCTTCAAGCTAGCTGTACCCAGGTGGTGAAATCATGTCCTCAGAGATACAATTTTTTCCATTTTTTGTGCTTTCCTCTGCTTTGGCTTCATTCTTAGACAAGTTTCCTTGAGGAGTTTATCACAGACAGTTCAGGCTTACGTCCACATTGTGGGATTCCCAGAAGAAAGCTTCTATTTCCAATTATCTCTAAACTCTTCCATTGGCTTGGCTTGTGTCATGTGCCCATCTCTGAAGCCATCACTGTGGCCAACAGATCTGAGCTTGGATCCCTACTCTGTTATTACCAGCTCATTTAACTAGTCTGAGCCTCAGTGTTCTCTATAAAAGAGCAGATAGTAATGCCCAGTCTGCAGTAGTAAATGTCATAAATGCTCACTAACTGCTAACTATGATTATCATCATAATTATAGGTCTGTATTCCTAAAGAAATTGACTTAATTGTCCAATATGAGGAACCTCTATTTTTGTTGTCTAAGCACTCTTCCCGGATTATAAGTTTATGAAGCCCGGTACACAGTTCTATAAACACTGGTGTCAGTTCAGCGTAAGTCCTGCAAAGGAAGAGTTGCTGCTGCCCAGGAGCCACTGCAAGAACATCAGGAGAGGCACGTTAGATTTTAAACAGACTTTAAAGAGCAACTTTTTAAAAAGAAGAAAAATAATGCTCAGGGAAACAAAGATTTAAAAATCATTCTTCACAAAGAATTTTTTTCTTCCCTAAGGTCAGGATCTATTGCTCCCTCCAAGTTCTGCCCCTTGTTTTCAATTTGTGCAGGTAGACACCAGCAACCACAGCCCCTTGATGCCATGTCCATGTGGGGCTCACACAGGACAGGCACCCCTAAAAAGGCCCTTCCTGGGCTCTGTGGAATGAGGTCTGGGAAGAAGGGGGGCTATAATGATGCACGTTTAGTCAGTTGGAATTGCAGAAAGGTGGACACAGTCCTTGTATATAAATCAATTCAGAACACGTTCTGCAGAAACGAGGCAGGACAAGTGACCATCATCAACACAAGCAGGACAGTTTACACCAGGGCCTGTCTCACAAAGAGAATTTGAGGACCCACCGTCTTCTGTCAGCATTTACTATTCACAGGAACATAAACCTCCACCCACTAACACAGTCAGAAATCACTATCAACCCATGATGATGTGTTTGCATCTCATCTGACTATTATTTCTGAGCAACGGATGGAGACTCAACTAATATTTTCAAAGACAAATCAAGGAAAAACAGCTTACTTATGCTAACAAAAGGTTGTCCACAGAATCAATATAAATACTTTGTGAAGAAAACAGAAAAGCTAAATGACAAAGATAGCCAGCCCGCTGGAGAGAGTTATCTGTTCTCAGACAACAAGGAAGAGGAGAAGTAAGGGGAGAGGGAAATAGAGGACAGTCGGGAAGGGGCGGGCAGAAACTGCTCCTGTGAGCCGCGGTGCCAGCATTACAGACTGTTTGGATCATTAGAGCCTCTTCCTCCTCCTATGGTTCCACCTTCCCACTTTCAAGGAATATGCTTGCTGTAGGATTAAGCTAACTTTCCTATTTAATAGGGGGAAAAAAGTGAAAACAAAGGAGAAACACCAAATGAATAACAATTATGACCTTCAAACTGCTGAGCTTAGAGGTCCAGCCTTCTCTCTGTGCTTGCAGCAATCTCTCAATAACCGATTAAAGGATTAACCACCCAATTTGTTCAAAAGAACACAAGATTTATATACTTATAAGGTCTGGGAAGACATACACCTGAATTAGCATAACAATAACCTACACCAGAGAAATCAGACAGAAAAGTAATTCACATTTAGAGTTTGAATTTTAAAACTAACTATAAAGTAGAAAATAGGGTCTCTCGTGCAGCTGGCTCCAACAGCATTAAAAGCTACATGTTGGTGTTATCTGTACTTCTCCAGCAAACAGGTCTAATTAGAAAAGAAAATTGTGCCTCCGTTGAATGCAGGTTAACGACTGACATATCTGTACATGTTTTATCTGGGGATCTTAAAGGGATTCCATCTGATTCTAACTGGTAGGGAAAAAAAGGTGAATTCCCACCTGCAAAAGAGCACAGAGGATGGTAAGCACTACCCTGTGTTCCAGAGAAGGTGGGTCAGACTGGAAGGGTGTCATTATGAGCAGTGAGCTCACCCTGGGGAGGCAGGTGCTAGAGAAACAATCTAATCCCAGGCTTTTGTTTTTTAATCTGGCCCCACCCTCTACTGTACAGAACTATTTACTCAAAAGGACAAGAATCACATTCCCTGTGTCAGTACAAGTGAAACACGCCCTTTCAGGGAGGCTCAGATGACTTGGTTCAGGTATGAGAATTGGTTTCTTGGCCACAAAGGAAGTCTTCCCAAACAAGTCAATGCAGGCAGCTGTGCCCCTGGGAACTGGCAGTCGATTCAGGCTAATCGGTCTGCTGATGTCTGATAGTCCTCACAGGGAAGTAAAAGGGCAGGCGGGACCCACCACCACGACTTCTGACCTGCCACCCAAACCCACCTTGTGGGGACCAAGCTCAACCCTCTGGCTCTAATCCCCAAGCAAGTTTTCGTAATGGAAGAGGAAGGAAGAGAGGAATTAGGATTTTTAGCACCAGAAAGTAGGACTGCACACTGAAAACTATACCCAGGAGCAAGCAAAAGAAAAAGAATCAATGTGAGTCCCATATTTTCAGGTTTGCTGACTTTGCTCAGGGCTAGGAGATCTGTCGTCCATCTTCTCCACCGTTGCTCTGTCTTTTTAGCCAAGAAGGTCATTTAGCCAGTCCTGAACTTGATCTTAAATTTTAGCTCCTCAACTGTGTTTCCTTCACAGGATTTCATCCTCTTCCTCTGCCCTTCCAAACCTTTCCTGAAGGCCCTCACGTCCTGCAAAATCCAAGTTCACGTTCTCCACTTAGCTACTCCAAACTGGCTGCTCCTGTCTAGGCTTCACCCTTCTCTCCCTGAATCCGCCTCCATGGCTCTGCCTGTAGTTTTTCTTCTTCTTTCAAAGCCTGCTTTGAGTGAAAGAAGGAAGAAGGCTTTCCAGAAATTTCTACCACACTCTACTACCATAACTTTAACCAACACCCCTGAGTGGCCACCCATTCATCTGACTCTGGGTTGGACTGGGTTGTTTTACTGTGTCTTTATGAGTAATTGTCATGTGCCTCATCTAGGGCACCCCCCACACACTCTGCCAAGGAAGAGCCCACCTGTTTCATGTGCTCTAGGCTTCCTCAGTCTCCAGCACAGGGCATGGCCTGCACTTAGCTCACTGTAAACCCATAAATACCCTGCCGGTGTGTCTGGGCCTAAGTGGGCAGATCAAGGACACACAGAAACAAGTTAATCCAATTAGTATTGAGCTCAACACACAATCAAGCTCATCATCTAAGTTCAGCCACTAATCCAATGTGAGGAGTGAACCCAAGTTAATGAGTTTTTGTTGTTGGTCTTGGTTTGGTTCTGAGGGAAATATGTAAACCACATTGTTATACCACAACACGTCCTGACTTTTGTTTAACTCCGCTTGAATCTCTTTTCTGTGCTATTGTGACATAGGCCTATAGTCACCGGGACTCCAATTTCTGAAACCAGAATCTGTTGGCACAGTCTGACCAAGGAGTTTTTCCTATTTGTAAACTGATATAAAAGTATTATTAGAAAAGCATACTAATGATATAAAATTAAGTCCCCTTTATTTTCCCATTATCAAATCATCTATCATCTTTCTAGATAATAAAAATTACATTGATTTAAGAATTTGGGAAAATCAAAAACATGTGATCACCCCAGGTAAAGAGCAAAGACATCCTGTTTAATTCCTATAATTTGTTCCATGGTCATCTAGAAAATAAGCCTGCTCAGTGGTAAATAGGATTCTGAGATTAGTGAGAGATGCACTTGCAGATCTGTTCATTCCGTATCTCTGGCCTGACCCCTTTGTCACAGAAGAAAAACAGGAAAGTGTGTGCGTCTTTTGGAATAAATTGCTGGCACCCCACCAAAACCAACTCAAACCCCAGGCAGGTTTGGAACTGTCCAAGAGTGGACCAGAGCCAGCAAAGGGGACAACTAGAATCCAGCTCAGAGTTTCAGTGGATGGGAAACAAGCAAGGGGATGAGGATAACTGAGGATAGCATGAGGATAACTGAGACAGAGGCTGTGCCCAGCCAGCAGCTCTCGTTCTCACAGATGCCAGAGCACCCCTGGGGGCTTTACAATGTAAGAATAGCCAAAAAATGATCTTTTTTGTGTGTGCTGATCAAAGTGATTTCCCAGCAGGGCTGCTTTGAAAAGCATCACAAAAGTTAAAGAAAAAAAAACTTCTCAAACTCATCTCCTCCTCATGCTCCTGAGTCTCTTGGGAATGAGCTAAAGCAGGTGACAACGGCAACCTCCAACTCAAGAGTTAACTTCATGGAAGTATTTGTTTATGAACACTTGTCTCAGACACAGATGGATTTTGGCCACTTGGTTTTTATAAGGTAGTGGAGGAGGAGGTCCAAGGAAATGTGTCTGATTTATAAGATGAAACCATTAAATGATCATTTGCCACCGAAGGGAAGAAAGAGATTAATTGGCATGAAGCAATTTCCAAGGTCAGCTCAGTGTCTTCTCAATGATGGGCGAACTATATTCCTAGCATCATAGAATTTTAAAGCCAAACAGGACCTTGGAGATTATCTCACCAACTTCCACATTTTCCAGATGAGTTACCAAAATCAGAAATATTCAGCAATTTTCACAAGGTGACAGGTGCTATTGGCTAAGCCAGAATTAAAATAAACATCCCAGACTCAACATATTATATTCAGCTATATCCTGTTGACTTCTCCCTATGAGCTGAGAAGCCACACAGGGAGAATACAATGCCCGTAGACAAAGAATACAGGCCGTGAGAAGGCTAACTCAGGCTTACAAAAGCCCCACCAACCCCAATATTTCAAGTTATCATAGATCACTGGTTTGACTGTTTCTATTCACGAAGGCATGAAGGTGTTTTAATATCTGAAGTTATTCATTTCTGCCAGGAACACAGACAGATTCATTATTATTCTAAACACTAGTGTTATGAGAGAATTCACCTATGGAGCCCTTAGGGAACACTCACTAACTTCTAGAGAGCCGTCTGCTTATAGCTAGTGTCTCCTGGACCAGGAAGCTACCTGGAGAATGCATGCAACGCTAATGTAGGCATTGAAAATCAATTTTTTACAAACATTGATCAACTCAAATAAAACACTTCTTCAAAATCATCTGACCGCCGTGATCCTTAAGCAATTTTTCAACGTTTAGGTAACTCAGTCTATTACGAAAGAACAACTTTGTTATTCAAGTAAAAAGATAGAATTCTGAATACCCCTAACTAAAGCATTCAAGCTCTTCAATTTCCTGAATGTTCCAGCTTTACTGCACTTACCGGTGCTGCCCTGCGCCTCACGCGCATTTCCTGACCGAGGACCAGGAACAGCTGCCACTTAACCTTGCGTGAAACGTTGGTGGCAAATGCCGAGATTCCAGGCCTCTCCCTTTCATGTTGTCATTTGAGTAAAAAGACAGCTGCTCGCCGTTACGCTCAAGATGCCCTTCATCTACGCGGAGAATGTGGTGAAGTCATTCCCGTGTGGCTTCAAACAGCGCCCCCAGCACGGCCTCGCGATGGGCCCGCGTAGGCGGAAGGGCTGAAATTCCACTCGGCACACTGTGTTCGTGCAAGTCAGCCACACTTTCTTTTCACACTTTTCCGTGGTTTCTGATTCCTTTTCCTCAGTTCCAGTTCCCTGTAGCCCCATCTTTCTTCCCCTCTGCTTTGATTTCTGGAAGAAAGTGTGAGGAGGGGGAAGTGTTGAAGAACAGAGGAGACTCGGGAGCACAGAGACCACGGCAGTGTCGAGCCTAGGCAACGCTATTCTCACAGGGTGTGTGCAGTCTGCATCGTTCAGTCTTTTGTCGGTGTCGAGGCGTGCACGTGTGTTTTGGATATACTTTCCCCCCAAGACCTGACACGCAGAATATATTGGGTGAAGATTTTATTAAACTGAATGGAATGCAGTGGCATTTGCGTCAACCTATTTTGGGCTAAGGGGACCAGATACATCATTTACAATTTCCATTAATACTTCTCTGGACTTTTTTGTGACTATCCCCCAAAATATTCACAGGCTGCAAATCTAGATTGTAGGATGAAGGGATAGGGGAGGAAAAAAATCAGAGAAAAGGGAAGAAAGCTAGAGAAAAATAAAGTGGGAAAAAATAAGATATAGAAAAAGAATGGGCCAGAATTCAAAATGCCTGTTTTAAATATCAATAGAAGATTCAACTAATTCTTTGAGACTCAATTTCCTTCTCCCTAAAAATGCATAACTTGCCATCTGACTAAGAGTGTTGCTGTGGAGAACAAATGGGATAGTCTATACAAAAGTGCTTTAAAGACCATAAAACACTAGCAAATGTAAGGAATAAGCGGCAGAATGGTTAAGAACATAGTCAAACTGCCTGAGTTCATTTAATGCTAGCTTTGCTTCTTATTAGCTGTGTGTCTTTGGACAAATATGTTAACCTATCTGAACCTGAGTATCTTCATCTATAAAATGGGCATAATAATAGTAGCCACTTCTCATAGGCTTTTTTGAAGGACCAAATAAGATAATCCATAAACCTAACATGGTGTTTAGAATAAAGTATTTAAAAACTCCAGAACTCAGGAAAATACTTTATTAACGTTTGGCAGTTTATTATAAAGAATACAACTTAGGAACAGCCAAATGGAAGAGATGCACAAGGCAAGGTATGGTGGGTGGTGGCGTGGAGCTTCCATACTATCTCCCCAGGGTGCACCATCCTCCCAGCACCTCAGTGTGTTTACCAACCCAGAAGCTAAAATGACCAAACCGATAATCAAACACCAACGGGAGAGACCTGAACAGAATTGCCCAAAGCATGTTCCAACAGAATAGCATCGCTTAGGAAGCTCCCTGAAAAATAGACTCTGTGAAACTGAGAAAAATTGCACACTGTGGTGGCCTTACGGATATTCACATTAAGATATTAAAAGCTCCAAGAAGCAAAGAAATTTGTGTAACTTTGCTTACCACAAAATTCCCAGACTCAGATGGCCATGGAATCCTTTGTTCTACATTAACACCTCTTAAGAGAACACAGTTGGGCAAATGTTAAACTGGAGGACTTCTCTGCCCTGCCAGGTAACATGCACCTTTTTCTAAAAGTCTTTAAATACATTACTAAACATAAAACAGTCAATCAGATGATATTTCAAGACAAGGATGTTAAAAATGGACTAGTCAGAGTAAGCGGTAAGGGAAGGGCACACAGCCTTGCAGCAAATCACACCATGGGGTGGTCATGACTATTGTTCACCAAATTTTTCTAAGCACATAGAAGTACTGCATTTCTCTGCCTTCTTAATGTTAGATTTCATCACATGACTTTCTCTGGCAATTAAATGTGAGTGGAAATGCCATGTGACTCTTCCAGAAAAAGTTTCCAAGCCACCACGTCCTTTTCCCATTGGCAAAGTGACTACAGGAGCCTGTGTTGAGATGTAACCTCCATCAGCCTGGTCCCTTATGGTCTCTGATGAGCAGAGTCCCATTTACGATCCATGATAGACACATAGTCAGAGAGAGAAAGGAGTCCTCATTATTTTAAGTCAGTGAGGTGTAGGTGTTGTTCGTTTTCACAGACTCACCTATCCTAATACTTAACATCAATTTTTGCCTGGCGTTTTTGCCTTGCTCACTTTGATCTGGAGACACAATCATTATTCATGGACTGAGCTCACCCTAAAAAACCTGCTCTTTCTGAGAATGTTTAGAAAAGAATCTTTCAATACTCAGAAACTCCCCACTCTCCATTCAATGCTTCTCCCACTGTGTGGGGAGAATCAGCCTCAATAGTTTAGAAAGATTCATGCCTAATTTTATTGAAAAGGGAAATCAGTGCATTCCCTTTGTAGATGGTGTGACTGAATAATTCATTGAAAGCTTCATTATCTATAATTGTGATAACACACACTTTAAAATAAAGTATTGCACATATCAAATATCCCTGATACATTTTCTAGCAAATATGTGCACATATGTAATCAGCTGTGGTAATCAACCGCACATCAACAAAGAATCAGAGTGTTTCAGGGGTGTAAAGACGCCGTTACAGTGAACAATCATTTGGCAGTGTGGCTTATTTTAATAGACACATCACTTTAAAATAAGTCTTCACCATCTGCTGCAGCCTCTAATTACAAATGCAACAAGAACATAATTCACAATTGCATCATTAAAAAGTAAGACATACGGGATTTAATGCATGCCTATGTCCTTTTTTAATGCAGCAGACGTCTGTTCATCTTGTGTTTCAGGCACAAATTGGCGGTAAAACTTTCTTTCCTTCCCTGCTGAAATTTCCCAGAGAGTAAAGTGCTGCAGGAGACAAGAGGAACTCCATATAAGGGTGCTTGGTTGTCATAAATATTCATAGGCTATAATCCTATTGATATTAGATTTACTTGTCAACAATGTTTTTCATATGCAACAAAACCTATCTTTAAACAATTTACATATGAAGATTTTAAAAAGTCTACTCAGCAAGAAATACAGATAAAAACAACTTCATTTAACCAATGTAAATAGCTTAGAAATTCACATCTGTTTATAATAAACTAACCTTTTAGCAGCCCACTTTCCAAAGGGTGTTCACAATCGGCTTGAAGATCCAGGCCTCTGTGAGGCCCATAATTAATATAAGAATATATAGTGCTAAAACATCTTTTTTAAGGTCAATTCTCTATTTTTGCTTGCAGATCAAATGTTAATTATTCAGAATACTGAGGAAAGGAGATGCCGTGGCACAAACTGTCAGTTAAAAGTCTGGACTTGCAAGGCTGTCCCTTCTAGATACTTTACCTAAAATAACAGTATACTCCACCAGACAGATGAGAGTTATGGTTATGGCCTTGAGATTTAAACAGCAATATTATTAAATAAATAATATTATATAATTAAATAATCTTAAATAAAAAGTATAATACATACATTCAGTTATGCCTTTAAAAATAAAAACAATAAGTATTTTATTTTAAAAAACATAAAAATAAACTCCATTTTATTACTAATCGCTATAGGAAATTTGATAGAAACATGTAGAAAGCAAAAACAAATATATGTGTTTGTGTGCGTGTGTGTGTATGTGTGTATATATACATATATATATGAATAACTAAAGATAAAGTGATAAAGGGTTGTACCATGAAAGTGGGATAGGAGACTGAATGGGAAAGGAGTTCCCCCGAAGCATCCCAGAGGACAGGAAGTGACTCTGATGAAGACAGGAAAAGGTTAGTGTGAATGGAAACAACACGGCGACCATCAGGAACAGGAGGTAGCTTTCACTCTGATGACTGGGAGAGTTACTCTGCCTTCTCTGCTGCACTAGCATGTGGGCCTCATGTGGGAGGCAGTAACTGTGGGGAAGGGACCGTAGCATCCAGGAAGAAAGTAGCAAAGATATCTAGTATGTGGAAGCAGGACAGGAAGTGATAAATAACTTTATCTTTAGTTATTCTTAATCCTCAAAAAATAGTATTAATATCTTAATCCAGCCATTCCCATAATAGTTGATATTTTTAAAAATGAGATGTGTGACTATTTTCTAAGCTAAGCAGAGAGAAAAATACTCCTCACCTTCCTGGTGGGGTACCATACATGTGCAAAGCTTCATGATTTCCTCCAGGTATTTTGTTTCATGGTATGTCCACAGGTGGCATATATTCCACTCTCCTGCACTCCTGGAGTATTTGAAACACAGGACAAATATTCTTACTACAAAGTTATATCAACAAAATATGCTATATAATCTTTACCTAACATTAGGCCAAGAGATGGCCAGCCAATAGTACCTTAGAATTCCTGGTGCTTGGGTCTAAAAAATGCATTAACCTCATCCACAACCACTGATGGTTTATTACTACTTTTCTGAGAAGTTGGCTTGGGGTGCACTCACTGCTGTATTCAGTCTGCTAGCATTTCCCAGGATTTCAATGAACTCAGTTACTTAGAAACAGCCTAGCATTCTCTTTCAGCTCCTCTTTAATTCACGGCCTGCTTCCACATACTAGATATCTTTGCTACTTTCTTCCTGGATGCTACAGTCCCTTCCCCACAGTTACTGCCTCCCACATGAGGCCCACATGCTAGTGCAGCAGAGAAGGCAGAGTAACTCTCCCAGTCATCAGAGCGAGAGCTACCTCCTGTTACTGATGGTCGCCATCTTGTTTCCATTCACATTAACCTTTTCCTGTCTTCATCAGAGTCACTTCCTGTCCTCTGGGATGCTTCGGGGGAACTCCTTTCCCATTCAGTCTCCTATCCCACTTTCATGGTACAACCCTTTATCACAGATTTATAGCCCTGAAAATCACAGTCAGTCATATGATGTTCTGCATTTTTCATATATATGTATATATAACTCACACCAAAGATTCTTCATTTATATGGCCTGTATGTTTTCTCTCAAAAAACTAAAATTAGATTTTTACTATCATAAAGGATCATTTTTACCTCCCCAATCTTTAGATTCTTTCCCCTTTGTAGTGAAAACTTCTGTTATTCCCAATTTAAACCAATGATCCTTAGTAGTCATCACAGTGACCATTTTATTCACGGAATTCCACATATACAAAACTAATTCCTAAAGGATATTGGAGTCATGAGTCATAGGAATACAACAATTTTAAAAACATTTAAACAAAACTAAAGTTTTAATACTAAAATGTAAAGCAACTTCTCAACAAAGTTTCACTATTTCATTTTACAAATAGCATAATTTCACTTTCTTACCATGGGAGCAAAACTGAATTTTAAAAATGTCACACAATCATAGAAATATGAGCCCAAAGGAGTCCTTGGGAGGGCAAAAACTCCTAATTCAGCTTTGTGTCTTCAGTCAGAAAGGAATGTACTTAAACCACCTCTGAATGTTGATCTCTACTATGCTACACTTTCTTCCAGAAACTTCTGAGAGGGCTCCCCAATGCCCCCCCCCCACAAACACATACACGTACCTCCACATTCCCTCATCCCCCAAGTTGTGGTCCTGCATTTCAGGGCCTCTCAGCTCCCTTTGGACAAGATCTTCCTCAGTCCCCTGCTGCATTCTCAGACCTTCCTTTTTGTCAATGGAAACAGAACTGCTGTCCATTTTCCAAGACAATAAACAGCCTTTCCTGTACTTTGAGATTTATTGATTAAGTCTCCTCCAGCCTTACCTTCTCTTGATTAAATAATGTAAATGCTTTTATCTTGTCATCATTTTCATTTTACTGGTATTATTTGGTCAGCATCAATCCTTCGCCTTAGAAATTTTATAAAAGTATTTTTAAAATCAGGGTTTTTTTAAGCCATATCAAATTTTAACAGTTATGGCTTCTGCCATTTTGAGTTTTCTTTATTTCCAGAAAGTCCAATTTTCCTAGATCAAATTTTGCACGTCTAAACTTTGTCAAGAAGACTTAATTTTGCCATCAATTTTTCAGCCAGTAAGAAATTCTACCGTGAGTTGTTTTAGTTGTTGTAAGTTTTATTTTGTTGCCATCAGTTTTATTAGTAATAGTTCTTATGAATTTGATTAAAGAAAGTTTGTATTTATTTCTTAGCTAACACATAGAAAATTGTCATCGGTTCTTGTGAGGCAGAAATAAAACCAAAAAGCAGGATATAAAAAAGGGGGGACAGAAGACAAGAGGAGAGACCCACAAGAGTGTAGAAGCAAAGATTTGTACCAAGCATGAAATTCAGAGGGAAGCTACAGCAGTTTTATCATATTAACAGCTCAGCTCCCAACACATGGTATTGTCAAAATGTTCCTCAGCCAAAATAGTGGACTTTATACACACAGTTTCAGCTTTGTTACAGGTTTTCAGTTACTCACCAGTGTCATAAAATTATATTTCAAATTATAAGGGCTGAACCTGAATGTTATCTTCTCCAAATGGTTTGATCAGTGCTCTGTGACAAGGGAAAGTTTAGCCATAGAATGTTCAGTCATCTGTTCGTTGGTTCATTCACTAAAGCAATAGGTATGAGATGTTCACAGTGCACCAGGCACGGTTCTAAGTACTGAAGATACAGGAATAGGGGAGACAGCCCAAGTTCCTGCCTGTCTTCACGGGCAAGACAGACACATGCTGTGACAAATGAAGGAACAAACACACGCAAATTGTGATCAGTGCTCTGCAGGAATAAGTAGGGTGATAAGGCAGAGCCAGTGGGGGGGAAAGCCTCAGGGAGGAAGTGAAATCAGAGTTGAAAGCTGAAGAGTGAGACAGCAGAGCTAGGAAATGACAGATGCGCAGACAGCAAGCACCTTGAGGCTGGGAAGGGCTTGGGGAGACTCAGGGACAGAAAGGAGGTAGGTGTGGCTGGAGATCACTGAGCAAGTGAAATAGTCCAAAATAAGATATCTCCCTCTGACAAGTGTAAATTGGCAAACAAAAGATTTATTTCCAATAAAGTTAAAATCTAAACATTCGAGACAAATATTAGAATAGCAACGTCAGAAGCACTAATTCCACTTTCAGTTTTCCACCAAACTCGTTTTCAATTCACCTTAAGAACTCGAAACCAAAAAATAAAAAATAAAAAAATTATGTAAATATGCAAGTCATATTTCATATTAACAAGTCTAAGATTACATTTTTTTAATCTGCTTGAGAAATAATTGGAGGTCTCCTCTTACTCGAAGTTCCTGAAACATAATTTTCCCTATTGGTTTAGCCCAGTATGCAAAGCCCTGAGGAATATTTCAGCAACAAAGACCTTACCCCATCAAACACAGGAAGAAAACTAACTTCATTTCCTCCTGTTCCTTCCTGCCACAAATCTACCTTCATATCAGAAGATAAACTGACCCCCAAACACAGGTGTAATTCAATATTCTATTTCAGATGCCATCAGATTCGAAACCCAAGTAATTAACAGCTCACTAGGGACCCTATTGAAATAAAACCAACTTTGATCCTATTCCCAAATCCCTTGCCAAATGGATGGGCAGCTCGACCCCCTCTGTTTTCACATCAATTGAAATGAATAACTATATCAGAAGAATGCTGTATGCAGGAGAGCAGGTTACAAGGGGGGTATGTTTTTCAGCTTGATTATTAGAGGAGCTAATTTGAGTGTTGGGATAGGATAAATATTGACATGCACAATCACCCTCCATCCTGAACTAAGCCAGCATCTTGGCTCTCTAGCATCTGGGAGGAATAGAGGCATATGAGATGTGATACCTTGTAATTTTAAGGTACAAACCTCTGGTTGTTTTAGTATACCCCAGAGAAGAGCCATATTTTATTTCTAACATTTTAATATACAGAGAATGGCCTTCTGGTCCAGTGGGTGAATATATACAAGCTAAGTGTATACAACAGGATAATGTCCAGTAATTCATTCTGCTTTTATTCAAATGCTTTGATTTTCCGTGGTGGTTTTCATAGCATGGTCCGAACAACACATCAGCTTTTCTGTAGAAGCCACTTGGATAAAGACAAAGGATCCCTGATGAAGAATCACTTTGAAATAGATAAACTGGGAGACATAATGAATGCTCACTGGCACCTGTCATACAATGATCATGAGCATTTGTTGAGCTCCTACTTTCTGCCAGGCACTGTACGAATGACTCCAGGCTGTTTTTATCTTCAGCTCTGCTCTTAACCCAGCAAGGTGCCTCACAGCTACAGCACCTGGACAAGAGTCAGGTTCAGTTCCGGCTCTACCACTTCTGGGTCTGTGACCTTGCACAAGTCACTGTGCCCTCCCTGAGCTTCACTTTCTTCTGCTACAAAATAAAGATAATAAAACCTACCTCAAAGAACCATTGTGAGGGTCAACTGAAATTTAAAGACATATATTTTTAAACAGCAATGTTCTGAGTATAGTGCATACTTATTACAAATTATTGTTTATGAAATACCTATGAATTGCCCATGAGTGAACTGGATCCTTTACAAACATTCTCTCCAATCCCTGCACAACTTAAAGAGTAAGTATTATCCTCACTTTCCAGAGAAGGAAACAAATTTGCAGAGAGGAGAAATATCTTGCCTGAGGTTTAGCCAAAAATTTTCTGTCCATGATGACAAACTGTTCTCAGAGATCAAATCAGGAAAAGACAAGGTCAGTTTGAAATACCCATTGTCTTCTGAATTTTTTTCTTAAAGTTCCTGGAAATAATCTGGCAATGTTGCATATATGTGATCATAATGTTTGTATATAAAATAAAGGCACATCTGTAATAAATATACTATGCTGCCAATCACACGTAAACAAAGCAAAATTTCTGCATAGGGAGTGAAAAGTCATCGAGTCAACTGGTGTTTCCTTGTCCTCCCTAGAGCCCAATTAAGTAAAATTAGCAATGTGCCAAGGTGGAGAAGGGGAGCCATTGGGGTTGTAAATTTCCCCAAGGTGTCAAAGGAACAGCAACTTCTGGATGAGATATGGGACCTTCCCATCTGCTGGGGATATTCATTGCTTTCCAAATGGCCTTACTGCTTCCTAGGCTAAGTAACAGCACGCCTGAATTGGGTGACAGCTTCTGCCCAGTCGTATTCATGGCCCCTGTAGAGTTTAACAACATGTTGTACTTTCTCCTTTAGAATTCTCAAAGTCTAAACAAGGTTATATTAAGTAAGAAAATGAAAGTTGCAAATAAATTGTATCATTGTAGGAGATGCAACCATAGGTATCTAGGCTCCTCATGCAATTTCATGAATTATTGGCCACCTACCTGGATTAGTCAAGAAAGACTAGTCTGAGTTGGAAAAACGAATGCTAAAGCCTCCGTGTCTGAATACAGCAGAGGTTTATTTCCTGTTTATGCAAAGTCCTCTTTTGGTGGGAGCACCTCTCCAGGGCTGCTATTCTGTTCTCTTCTTGGGGCTTCACCATCTCAATATGAGACCTCCATGGTCCACGAAGCAAAGGAGAAAAATTGGGCGTTCACACAGACCTTTTCACCACTTCAGCCTAGAAGAGACACATGTCATGCTCATTTCATTAGCTGGACCTAGTCACCCACAAGGGACAGGAAATCCCATCTTACACTACCTCAAGAGGAGGGGAGAACCAGAGGAAGCCTTTGTGTCCCCACCACCACTTCCATATGCAAAGGCACTGTGCTAGGTACAGGGATTCAAGGATAAATTAGACCCAGTCCCTGCACATGAAGGGCTCACATCCTTATAAAAAGAGACAGGAAACTACAGAGTTTACCATAAAAGAAGTACGCTGCCAATTGTCCTATAATCCAGCAATAAATATGAAGCACTGGAAATGCAGAGAAAGGAGCAATTAATAACAACAGGGGTGTAAGAGAAGATTTCACAGAACCGGTAACATCTGAATGTCAGTGAAACTAATTTACACATATCACTCAACAAAAGTATATTAGGACAATATCTGAGACAAAAAGGCAGCATGGGGTGCTGCCAAGTTGCTCAAACTCTCCCAGGATGGTCCCAACAGCAGAAAATAATAAGAAGCTGCTAAAAGCAAGTCCTAAAACTGTTGGCCCATCTCACCCTTGCAGGGAATCCTATGTTTATAATACAAATGTGTGCCCGGTAACATAGCTCTTTGTTTTCATGCAAACAGCACCTTTTCCCCCATAATTAAAATTGCAAGCAAAACTAATACCACGTTAACTTCATGTTGCTGTGATTCCTTGTGCTCTTAGCACAACTCCATGGGCCCCCCTGCAGGCCCATGGGCTCCTATGTGAGAAGCACCGGATTGGAGACAACCCAGAGCCATGAGCTGGGCAGTATTGTCCTGACTCTGCCAAGGATGAGCATGTGGCTGTCAGAGGAGTCACTTTACTTCTCTTCACCTCAGTCTGTCCCCCTGTAAAATGAGATGTTACACATGCCATTTTCAACATCTCTTTCCGTAACACATTTCTTTACAACGATAGTGTGACTTTCAAAATTTATGCAGCAGATGCATAAAAGCCCATCAGCAGTTGAGGTGGATGCTGTGAATTAGGTCCGTGGACCTCTGCGCCACCATCCTTTCAGTTAGAGAGGTTGAAAACCAAAACTTCCATTTCCCAGACTCTCCTGCCGTGAAGGCTCTGTCTGAAGCCGAGACGCACTCCTGTAAGATTTCAAAGGCAGGAGTGCCGTGGTGACCACCCGCCTGCTCCTCTTGGCTGCTGTCCTTCTGGAAAATGCTGTGCAAGAAACACAAGGCTCTCCTGTGACAGTGTGCCAGGGTCCCTCCCTCAGCTTGCTGGGAAGTTGCACAGTGGTGGTAGTGACAGGGGCTCCTTGACGGGCTGTGCTCTTGATTATACCTACAGTGGTAGCTTCCCTGGGGGGCCAGTTCCTTATTTTTCTGGAAGTTGTTCCTGAAAATCTAGCCTAGTAGTACCTGCTCAGGGGATTTTATAAGTACTTTATTCATCCTATTAAATGTCCTTCTGCTTAAAATCTATGCAGTGGCCTCTGTTTATCCATTAATTAAATAGTCTCCCTCCTGAAACGTGTCTGGGCCACCTCGGGAGCCAACCCCAGTTTCAGAGATTTGCTCTTACTTCACCAAAAGCCATGAATAAGGAAGAGCCCCCCTTGGTAGTAAAGATGTGAGGACAAGAAACCCTCGAGGCAGAGTTTCAGGAAAACCATCCACTCAAAATGAAAGGTAGTAGGCTGCGTATGACCAAGGTGAGGCTGCAAACAGAAGGGCGCATGTCCTAGACCGCCCTTTCCAGAGCTTCGTCTATCCACGGGCAGTTAATGGGAGGGGAGTGTTAGGATGCACCTTTCTCATGTTCTACCTCTCCCACTGGATATAAACACACCCTGAAATGGGAAAAACCCTCAAACAAGCAGGAGGACTTTTTGTTTCTAGGGACAATGGCTAACGTTAATGTTTTCTTCAAGAAGGAAGCTGAGTATACAGAAGAATGGCAGAAGTGTTAGCAAATGAACAATGGAGAGCACTGTCTCCAAGAACCAGCAGGTGCTGCAGAGAGAGCCACACAGCCTCAGTAACTAGAGGGAGGGCCAAAATGGAACACTGGTAAAAGGCCAAGCAGTGGTCCTGAGGCCAGAAGAGATGTCATAGGTCCAGATTCTGCAGCCCATAGAAACAGAACTGACCATAGTTGGTTGCCACCCAGTGTCCCATAGACCAAAATGACTGGTATCAAGTATGTGTTCCTCTGCAGAGCCTAGAAGGAGAGAGGGAAGGAGAATGCAGCAGGCAGGATGCGGCAGGAGAATAAGGAAGGCCCCTGCCACCACATTAGTGACAATGAGTGATCTGTGGTAGGCCTCAAAAGATTGTGATTATGTGGGAATTTTAGTCTCCCTATGAAATCTGCCAAGAAAATATTGTGATGGACTCCACAATGTAACCACTTTCCTTGTCTCTGATTTCATAGGACTCATTAAATGAAATTGGTGGGATGTATTCTTCCTCTCCCAACTAAAACTGCAGTTCTACCTGGAAAAGCTATCTGGGAACCAAGGGAGAAAGTTCTTTAGGCCAGGTGAGGAGAGGTTTTTCATTGTCTGGCTGCAACTGTGTGGTTCTTGAGCACCTCCGAAGCTTTACGCATGTGGGAGCCACCAGGGAACCTGCGGGAGAAGAAGGCTCAGAGAGGCGTTGTCCACAAACGCCTTCCTTACACCCTCTACCTGGAAGTGTGACTGCTGTGGGGGCTCAAGACTGCTGCTGCGGCTCCAAGTGTGTCCAGACTTAATCTCTGGCTGTGGAGTAAGCTTCTTCCTTGGTTTTTCATGTCCTCATGGAATGTTCCTCCAGATTCCAGGTTAAATGCCATTTAGGAACTTTACAGCTCTCATAGGAATAAAACTGGCCACCCAGCACTGTCATCTCTCTAGACTCTCTGCAGTTACCAGTCTGTGGACACCGTCAGTGACCTCAAAACTTGCCTTTATTCCTTGGGTTCACGTATAATTTTCCCAAATCCTTTGGAAACCTGTTTTTTGCAGCATGCCCTCTCAGATAGCACTAAGTGTTCCACGCAATCAATTCATTTGTGTCCCATCCTGGATGCTATGTCAGAGCAGAGGTGGGCTGCAGGCGTGAACCTGCAAAGGGCAGAGTGTTGTGTACCACCCACTCTGGAGCAGCACGATGGTACAGTATAGGGGACACTGGGCAGAAAGTCAGAGAACTGGGCAAAGTCTTGGCTTGGAGAGTCACTTAATCTCTTGGGCCCTCAGTTCCTGCACTTGCAACTCATTTTCTTCAGTTAGGATCACATGAAAATAGATGTCCATTTTTGAGCCCTGATATCCCAAGTTAACAAAATAGGAGAGTGGGAAGAATAGGAGTTTCCACGTTCCTGTAAATGGTTTATAGGAACCTGTTTATTAGGCACAAACATGAGATAATCAACTCATAGGAAATACGCCCTAGATTAAACCAGGTGAAAACAGAAGCAAAACATCTTCCATATAAAAAAAGCAGAAATAGTAACTTGCCTTTCTGAAACATCGTACCCTTTCTTGAAACACTTTTGAGTACATTTATCTCACTTAGTCTACTTTATTCTGTGAACTACATGAGGAAATTGTTAAGCTCTGTCTCCAATGTGCTTTATACAGCAAGAACTTCATGATTAAAATTGTATATTTGCTTCTGCTCTAGATGTCTGCTGGTCTCAGACTTGCAACCTAGAGTTCTTGTTCTTTGTGTGCATAGAAAACGTTCTGAAGAAACTCATCCAAGACTGGACTCCATGGGAAGCTCTGCCCATCACAGTCCCCCATCTTCACCCATCAGAAAGGAGGGGCTCTCCCTGGGCAGAAGCATCCTGGGGAAAACAAGACAGATATCTGAAAGAAGTTCACATGTTTCTGCCTGAAACTTGGGCTACTGTAGGAAGCTTAGAAGGAAGACATACACTCTGGAAGAAAGCATGCTAAACCCTCTAAGACACCAAATTCCCAACCAAGCCCACCCCTCAAAGGGAAGGTTTCACATTTTATCCTGAGCTGGAATGTGGTCTTCCCGGGGGCCGTTCCCCCATCTTGCTCCGGTAGGGCCCTGCGTGTCTTTCACTTCCCCCTCCCACCTTCTCACTAGGATTTCCCGTGATTTCTTTCTTCCTTGCCTTTTAGTACCACTCTCTCCAGCTCCTCTCCCTGTTGCTCCTCCTTCCTTCCCTTCTCTCCCCCAAGGAGCTGACGAGCCTGTGTTTCAAGCCCAGGTGGCATTAGTGGGGATTAGATGCTTAGAAAGCAAAATGATTTGCAAGAGGAATACCTGCCTTCCGTAGAGTTCTCTTGTTTGCTCCTTCTTAGCCAGATTCAGCTAGTGGATTAAACATTTGGTATGCTGGTTTTTGTTCTTAGGAAAATACTTAAAGGAATCTAGCATTGTGGTGCACATTTAATTATTTGCTGCTATCTACCCTCCTATATATGTTTATTTTTGCCAAATAATTCTATAGATTTCTCAGCAATTGGCTAGTTAAAACTCTTCTGCATTCTCTTCTCACAATGAAAGTCTAGGCCTCCCTGTGTTGACAGAATCATCTTTTACATTTGTGAATTTATCAGTGAACTCAATTTCCAAAATGTCCTCAGACTTCCCCTTATAATGCACTCTCAGGGAATTATCTCTTGGCCTTTGGCTTATCTGGAACAGAAGCTGTGTGAAAAGGACATTATTTTTGTTTTCAGAACTCTCCTGGCATAAAGACTTGTTTTTATTTATTTTATAATTAGCTGCTCTGGAGCTATTTTTCAAATTCATCCATGAAAAGAGGCAGAGAATCCTAATGTACCACAGTGGGCATTTCATCATGTGTCCATGACATCTGCTTAGTTCTGTGACAGACCAGCAGGACTGCGAGAGGAAGCCTTTCTCTGCGAAGTTTTGAATTTGAACACTGCAACCCTTTCCTAGCCTTGTCCCTGGGAGTTTGCAAATGGTTAGTTATAGGGCCCTGAGAGACTGCACCACCTGACCTGAAGACCAAGGGTGTGGCAGTCTTCATGATGCAGGCCAAGTCAGTCTCCATGGTTTGCAAATTCTGAGATGATTCATAATGATCCTAATTAATACCACAGAAACATCAACACTTCAGTTATTCGGCAATTTTGGGAGAAAGGGGAATGCTCATGTGTGTGCGCATGGTGTAAAGCTCTAGATGCTGCAAAGAGGAAAACTTACATTCTAACTTCTCATTTGTGAAAAATAAGCACAGCCACAATAACTAATAGAACTACAGGTGTCTGCATGTCAACACTGAGTTTTCTAAAATTATACAGTCTGAACCAACAATTCTGAATACATCAAGCTAGTAAATACATATTAAAAATTTTTAAGCAGAACAATTTCCTTCTCACTCACAATGAATGCACATGTGGGCTCAATTCATAGACTTTACTTGTCCCACCAGTATAGATAGAAACTTTTCGTTTTAAAACTATACAAATATTATGAACACAGAATCTGTTACCTCCTCAAACTGCTAGATCATAGGAAAAATACCTTTTCAAAAAAAAAAAAATCTTCCACCAAGCAGAGTTAATTTTTATTTTGTGTTACACTCCTAGAAGGTACTATTTCTAAGGTATGGCAACTTAACAAGAACACTGCCTTGTGTTTGAGCCACTCATTTCCATATACAGAGTGCTTTCACATTTATTACCTTATTTTTATTTTTATTCACACAAGTCTGTGAAGCAAAAGCACTACTATCTTCTTCATCTCACAGATGCTTGATGTGAGTGTTGGGAAACATAAGTACCATGCCAAGGGCCTCAGAACTAGAGCAAGGCTGAGATGGCCATCCCAAGGCTCTCTCTCTGACTTGAAGTCCAGTACTCAGTCCACTTTCTGCCATCTCCTTCCCCAGGAAATGTTACGATGCAGCTGCACTTTTGGCAATAAGGGTGATAAGTGGTAGACTTCAAGCCTCAAATCAACTCAAAATGCTCTCTCTTCCATATCCCTTCTCAACAGCTCTCAAATATGCTCACATATTCAAAATATGAGCCATCACACAACAGAGCAGAACTTTGAACCATCTGAAAGATCACAAGAGACTCCTAGGAGTAGAGTGAAGCTACTCACCTCTTTACCTCTTCAGTCCTCCCAACCACATTTCCAAAGCCACCTGACATACCCAATGTCAGACCCTGAGACTTCTGCAGAGAAGACAACTAATCTTTCCAAAGCACAGTTATAAATTTCTAGAACACAGAGATCAGGGGAATAAAATAAAGAGTCTAACACCAAATTATCAAATGATCATAGCTGACTAGTTTCCTACCTTACTAGAGAGGTAGGGCAGATATATTTTTCTCTGCTCTTTGCCCAAAATCTGAAAAGTAATAGTCAACAGGGTTTTGTAGTAATTACCACTTATGCATATATATCTCAAAGAGAACTACAAAACACTGAGGAAAGATATATCAGATGACACAAATAAATGGAAAAACACACCATGCTCATAAACTGGTAGAACCTACATTGTTAAAATGTCCATACTACCCAAAATTTACATTTTAAATGCAATCCCCATCAAAATACTGCCATCATTCTTTGCAAATCTAGAAAAACTAATTCTATGCTGCACTTGGAACTATAGAAGAGCCCGAATAGACAAAGCAATCTTAAGCAACAAGAACAAATCTGGAGGTATCACATTACCAGACTTCAAACTATACTACAAGGCTATAATAACCAAAACAGCATTATATTGACATGAAAGTAGAGATATAGACCAATGGAGCAGAACAGATAATCCAGATATAAAACCATCCACCTACAGCCATCTGATCTTTGACAAAGCAGACAATAATATACACTGGGGAAAAGAATCCCTATTCAATAAATGGTGCTGGAACAACTAGATAGCCACATGCAGAAGAATGAATCAGGATCCATATCTCTCACCACTCACAAACATTAATTCAAAATGAATAAAAGATTTAAATGTAAGGCATGAAACCATACGTATTCTAGAAGAAAATATTGGAAAAACTCTTCTAGATATCATCCTAGGCAAAGAATTTATGAAGAAGGCCCCAATGGCAATCGCAGCAAGAACCAAAATAAATAAATGGGACTTGATTAAATTAAAAAGCTTCTGTACAGCTAAGAAAATAATCAACAGAGCAAATAGACAACCTACAGAATAGAAGAAAATATTCTTAAGCTATACATCTGATAAAGGGCTGATAACCAGCATCTACAAAGAACTCAAGCAAATCAGCAAGAAAAAAACAAATAACCTCACTGAAGACATGAACAGAAGCTTTTCAAAAGAAGATAGACAAATGGCCAACAAACATATGAAAAAATGCTCAACATCACTAATTCAGGGAAATGCAAATTAAAACCACAATGAGGTATCACCCCAGTTAGAATGGCTTTTATTAATATTAAAAAGTCCAAAAACAACACATGCTGGTGTGGATGCACAGACAAAGGAATGCTTATACTGTGTTGCAAATTAGTATAACCTCTATGGACAATGGTATGGAGATTTCTCAAAGAACTAGAAGTAGACTTACCATTCCATCTAACAATCCCATTACTGAATATTTACCCAAAGGGAAAGAAACCATTTTACCAAAAAGACACCTGCACTGAAATGTTTATTGCAGCACAATTCACAATTTCAAAGATGTGGAATCAACCCAAGTGCCCATCAATTCACGAGTGAAGTAAGGTATGTGTATACTATGGAATATTACTCAGCCATAAAAAAGATGCATTAATGCCTTTGCAGCAATTTGGATGGAACTGGAGACCATTATCCTAAGTGAAGTATCTAAAGAATGGAAAAACAAACACCACATGTACTCATTATCAAATTGGAACTAACTGTTGAGCACACATGTGCACAGAGGTAAGTAAAACTCAGTGAAAATCAAGCAATGGGGTGAGGGGAAGAAGGAATAGGCAAAAATCTACCAAACGGGTACAATGAACCCTCTCTGGGTAATGGGTACACTTATAGCCCCTGATTCAAGCATTACAAAAGTGATCCATGTAACCAAAAACATGTGTACCCCCATAATATTTTTAAATAAAAATAGGTAACTGTTGACAGCTTGCATATAGGAAAAAAAAACAGATAAAAGAAATTGAAGGAAAGAAAAGTCATATATTAACCCTTGAGGGCATGATAGGGTGTTGGTTGAGCTGAAAAGTTACATGTGTCTAAGTAACTACTACAACTTTCTGCCACTTCCTTTACAGGCAGATTAAACCCCAAAGCCATTATATCTTCTCTGAAACTCTGGCTCTCCAAAGAATCTGAGGCTTTGGGAATACTTCATAGGCAAATAAGGCAATGATGGGTGCTTAATATCAAGTATATATATTAATTTGAAACTGTCTAGTTGCAAGTGACAGAAAACTAATTCAAAACCACTGCAATGCAATGGGTACTCAAACCAGGGAATCCAGAGGAGGAGTTGGCTTCAAAGAACAATGGAATATGGACACATAACCATTTTCATTAGTTTGCTCTCACTTGCTCTCTCTCACTTGCTCTCTCTCCCCTCGCCCCTGCCCACTGTTTCTCTCTGTGTGGTGTCCTCATTCTCTCCTACCTATAACACGTCCTCCGTGAGTGAGGATGGGCTGAGAGGGTGCTGGGGAATGCACAGTTCAACAGCTCCAGGCTTATAACATCTCAGCTAGCAGCCCAAGAACAAAGTGAGTGTATCTATATAAATACTCCAAAGAAAAATTCGTACTGGCTTGGTTTGTGTCTCAAATCCGTTCTTGGGCCAATCACCAAGCATATGCGGGACTGAGATAAATCCGTCTCCATCATACCATCACCTCTGTGCACTGTGCTTGCTGCAGTTGTCTACGCTACCAGAATCAAAAAAAGATGAGAACCTCCTCTCCACCCACCCATCCCCATGGAAAAAGAAAGTAATAATATCAGAAAAAGGGTCAGGTGAAGGAATTAAGGGAAAAACAGCCGGTACCCTCTACAAACAAAAGCCAAAACTTGGGTCATGCTGGTTTTCCAATTCACATGTGCCAATGGAAAATGCAGGACTGCAAAATTAACGCATGTGGCTTGAGCCTGCATTGCATTCCATATGATCCATTTTCTTTACTGTGTGTTAAAGAAAATTCAAGATATTGTTCAATTAGGCTTCTGTCGAAAAAACCAAGAGTTGCCAAATTCTGATAAATTTATGTGAGTCAGATTATTTCTTAGCCTACAATTCTACATAATGCCATTTGCGAATGCATAAGGAAAGCTAAACTTTGAGTCTACCATTTAAGATGAATCTTTTTATTTATATATGACAATCAAACCAAGCCAAAAGCAAAGCTGGGAGGCTGGGGGGACAGAGAAGGAGGGGAAAACAGTTGCTTTCTTGATCACACTCTTCAAAAGTTGCTTTTTAAAACAATTTTAAAAGTAATAAACTAGTTGTAAGACTACAATGAAAATAAATTAAAGTAAAAAAGTTAAAGCAAGATCCTAAGATACAGAAAGCAAGGAATCAAAGGGTGGCACCAAACTCATATGCTGGTTCTCCAGAAAACCAAACGCTCAAGCCTCTTATTTCAGGTCTGGTCCCAAGCTTCACCTTCTGTCTTTATTAAAAGCTGTTTATTCCTCTGAACAGAGCTGTTAGTGTCAGAAAAGTGAACTGGAGCATTACGACCATTATGTGGATCCTGGAGGTAGAACATACACAGAAAAGAAAATCTAGGAAGAGTTCTGTTCATTTGAATTAATTGAGATAAGCATTTATTTTTTGTTTAAATTGACCCTGAAATTGTTTCTACTATTTTCCTCATGAGGTATATAGAGATGTAACCTCAAGGGCTAGCCCATTTACAGCAAGAAAGAACTCGGCACGGCTGAGATGCCCTGTGTCGTTCACCCATGCAGGTCATGCGATTGATTCCCTTGCAGAGACCAGCCATATGGATTGATTTAGCAGCATTTCACCGCTGCCTAGAGACATGGCTTGAGTCATCCTGTATAAATTACTTAACTCTCCACCATAAAGAGGAAAAAAATGTTTTCTTGCACAGCAGTAGCAATTAATGTTCAACATGTTTATGGAATTTAATAATATACGGCCCAGCACCAATCTCCGTATGCAACACCATTATCCTGAGAGAGAGACTTAGGTGGTGTCATCAGCATACAAGACACGGATGATTGATTCATCAATAACCGGGCCTGGCCTTATTACAGCAAACAAATTAGACACCGTGGAATATATTGCCATATAGACAAGACTTCCTTCTCCTGAAATATACGTCATAATTGATAGTGGTGACCTTTCAGCAACACTGAAAAACAGTTTGCAATTAGCAGGCCCCTCTTTGTTTAGTGCCTGCACATATAAGTAGTTGTCCAAAGCTTGGCCCAGCTGTGTGGGATGGAACAAGGCCTAGACAACATCTTCCCAGGAAAGTGTTTGCCAGTAAGGTCAGCCGCTTCTTCATCTTTCTCCTATTTCATTCCACAGTATGCAAAAAAGAAAAGCAGCAAGTCACCAACAAATATTAATTTGCATTGAGCCACCTCTGTGTGCCAGATGCCACAGGGACTAGAGTAGAAAACAAGACAGAAGGACGCCCCACACTGCCACCACCAGGAGTGCAGAATGGCAATAAACACGTTAACAAATAAATACATATTATTTAAGTTCTGATAAGTGACAAGCTGAAGATAAAATAGAGCACTCTGGAGTCTGTGTATTTTTAGGTGCCAAATAGGGATTTTAACAATAGGAGACATTTTATGCACTCGGTATCCATGTAATTAAATAATCACCACTGTAAGCAAAATTTTGTTACTTTTATACTTTCTCTTCCCCAAATTTTAAAATTATAAGCACCAATTCTGAATAGGGACGGGTATTGCTCATGATTCAATAATTTTAAAAGATTTAACTGTTTCAAAATAATTGTTGTGTAACTTTTATAGCCCAGGCTAACCAACCTGGGATGACCCAATGATTAAAAAAAAAAAAAAAAACAGGGAATATTCTACATTTTTAAAAGCTAGTTTTAAGGTTTAAAAAGCATCGAGCCAGGACACATCACAATCCCAGGAATAATGTAACCATGCATGGAAAGTAAGGTCTGAAGAACATTTTGTTCTCATAGAATTTTTTATCTCTGTCATATGACATGGATGATGTCTATACAGACAAGTTGAAATTCATATTTAAGGCAACTGTCCAAATAATTTAATTCCATAAAAACATCCTTTAAGCTGAAATACCTAAATAGTTGAGGTAAACGTTCTTCTCACCTGAAGTCTCTAGAGTCTCCCTTGCAATTCTCTGCCCTTTCAAGGTATTAAACTGGGACAGTTGGGTTGGTTATGAAACTTGTCTCTGTCATAGGTAATTTATGTACAGTGGTTTTCCTGCTCCCATAACACGGCCACTGTCATGCCTGTGAAGCCCAGTGTCCTCGCTGGGGAATGAAAAGATGTGTGCACTGGCGATGGCTCATATTCCTGACTTGCACGTGTGACCTGCAAGTCACCATCATCTTGTTGGGATGTCATGGCCAAAAAATAAACAAACAAAAGAGTTTTGAACACCTGCACTATCTAAACACCGATTGAAGGAATGAACGATTGCACACGTGGTACTGTAGGGAGCCTCCCTTCCTATCTCATACTTATTTCCAGAATGCGGTGGTCCCACAGCCTGTTGCCCTCAGATCCTTCACCACCCTTCCCCGGCTCTGCTTGATGTCACAGGGAGGCTGTTCGCCACAGGCTGCAAAACTAGACTGACATCCAGCTGGATTCAGCCAACGGGAACCACTGGCAAAAGAACGTGGGGCAGAGAGCAGGAGGAACCATGGCATTTCTCTGTCCCTCTGCTTTGGGCATCATCTTTAGCAGCACAGGCCCCAGCGCTCTCCAGTTAAACCCTCCTTGATTCCAGCTTCTGTGGTTCTGTCAACTCCATCTCCTCCCTAAGGTGGTAGCAACTTCTGTCGCTACTCCCTGATTGGCCTTATTGTCCCCTGTTTGGCTTCTCAGCTCTTCCACCATCTGTGAAATAAAGTCCTTGAATTAAATTCCTTTGTTTTCAATACTGAATGGTTTCTGTCTTTTTTTTTTTCGTTATATACTGATATAGAGAGTTTGCAAGAATTTAGTTTAGTTTATTTCGAGCTTTTGCTATACACCAAGCATGATGCTACATACTGCGGAGATGCATAAGACATCATTTCTGCTCCTGAGGAGGTCAAAATCTATTATAGTAAAGAGATCATTCTAAGAACATGTGGCAAGCATTAGCACAAGGGCAAGGCCAGGGAGCTCTGCAAAAACAGAGCCTTAGCTGGATCTGGGGGCCAGGGAAGGTTTCTTGGAGGAGACTATGGTTGAGCTGAACCTTTTGGGATGAGAGTTAGCCAAGCAAAAGGATGCTGGAAGGGCCTTTGGAACAGAGGGAGCAGCTCAAGTAACTGTATCAAAGCATCAAATTGAATGTCTTGTGTTTCTGAAGTTGGTATCAAGATGCAGAATGATGGGGCAGGTACAGATTGGGAACAGGGCAGTATCTCTATACCACAGAGTATGAGGCCAGAGGATAGGAAAGGAGGTCAGAGACATGAGCAGGTAATGGGCTTGAACTCTCATCAGTGTGCAATTAGGAGTAATTAATGATTTTTAAATCAGTGGAATAGCATGGTCACATTTACAATTTGTAATTTAGATGGATCACTGGAGCCACACTATAGTAAATGGTGGCTCTACAAGAGACAAGATAAAGAAAAGGAACAAAAAAAATTACTCAGGCGAGATCACACTAATAATTCAATCCAACCTGCCAGCCTCCAACCCCCAGAGGCCAGACACTCACTGTGCCGGGAGGAAGAGGGATATAAAGTTGTGGGTGATATACCAAAACCACCCCCTTCATTTGTGTGGCCCTTCAGAGTTTATCACACACATTTAAACACATCTCGTGATTCTCATTAATAATAGCACCATGAATTAGGCATTAGAAGCCTCATTTTCCAGATGAGGACACTGAATCTGAGAAAATGACAGAATCTAAGATCATATAATGAATAAGAATTGAAGTTAACAGTTTCCTGACTGCTAAACTTTATAAAATAATCTCCCTTCCATTATGTAATAGGATAAATTGGAATCCCTGAAAGTTGAATATTTAGTAGCTAGAGAAACAGTGTGGTGACTCCTGTATGTATATATCAGCCTATTTTAGAATCAGTACATATCCTATATCAGGCATGAGCTTGTTTGGGGCGGGTTGTTTGTATTTTACTACTCCTCTCAAGGCAGATTCTAGTTCTTAAGGAGTTGAGAATAATCATAGGTGATTAACTCAATTTCTCTGGATTGGGATTGAAGAAAGATAGTAAATTGCAGTCTGGAATATCTCAACGAAGATTTGAATTCTAAGATTCTGCAACCTTTGCATTCTTCCCCAACATAACAGCAGCATGAAGATAGAAGATATTATCCCAAAGAAAGTACTCATACTAGTGTTTGATAAAGAATATATATGAAGTCTAGAGGATTACAGAAAATAATTACTTTTTCTGTGAGTAGCCTTTCATTCCCTCCAGCAGGGAGGGAAGAGATCGTAGGAACTGTTACTCCAGACTCCAGACTGGGAAGGTGATGATAGATTCTTCACCATTAGTAGTAACTCAGCCCTTCAGACGAGCAGACTTGGGTCTTCGTAGTTCTCCAGACCACTAAACCTCTCTCTTGCTAATCCTGATCCCCTCTCATGACAAAATACTAATAATGAATCGTGATGCTAATTTCCTATTCCCAGTAGGGGTTAAAAGAGAAGGAAACAGTGACACTGAGAGGAGACAGAAAATCTAATGCTATCAAAGTTGCAATTCCCTTTGAAAAACCTGCTTCTCAATTCACTCCTGCACTATCCTGGGATAGCCACTCCCAAGCCAGGGACAAAGATTGTGGCACACTCAGCACCTCCTCAGATTACAGCCAGTGATTTAAGACTTATTTCCACCCTTAGTGACTCCCATCAGTAGTAGTAATTCATTTGGGCAGCCACAATTCTGCCCACATTGGAGAATCACTTTTTGACTTTTAGGTGTGTGCATTCAGACTCCACATCTTTGTCATAAATAAACTTCCTAACAACACAGGGGAAGTGGAGGATGGGACAGTTCTGGAACAGTATCTCTTGCCTGTGGACCCCTTATGCCATGAGGATATCCATGCAAACAGGACTCCAGTGGAGACTATATGCTCTGTAAACAGGGACCTTTTCTATCTTGTTGACTACTGCATCCTCAGCATTCCCTGGCACATACTAGGCACTCAATAAATGATAATAGTTAATATTTATTGAGCACATACCATGTGCAAAGGTACTGTTCTAAGCATTTTCTATACATAAGCCCTTTTGATCCTCAGTGCAACACCATGTCTTAGGTACTACCATCTGCACTGCAAGATATGAAAATCTAAAGCACAGAACAATCATGTAATTTGCCTTATGACATACATATGATAAGCAAAGAACATGAGAGTTGAGCTCTCATAAGCAAGAGGCTACCCTGCCTTTAGTTGATTAAGCAGCTGGGCATTCTGTTCTATACGGGAGGTTGTGCTTGTCTTCCTCCTTTCTGACCTCCCTCGTGTGAGTCTGAAGAGGTTAAGGGTATGGATTTGAATTGTGCCTTCTGTCCAGGTGACCAGTCCATCTTCAAAGGAATTTTACCCTCATGCTTTGTCAGTGGCTCCCTGCCTTGGGAGTAAAAAAACCTTCAGGAGCCCAGGCAGCTGTACTTTCTCTGGTGTGAAACGTCAGTTTGTTCTATCCCTAGGTCCCCTGGCTATGCACGGTGCCCATACGTTTTCTCAAATAAAACAGGGATGCTGGACGGCAATTTGTCACTTTTAGCAAAGCCAGCATCTTCTTTCAGGGTGGCCATGCATTTCACAAGTCTCTTGGTAATAATGTTTGAGCTGGATTCTGATGAAAAAAATCCCTTTGGATATGAAATTTCCTCCTCTTCAAATATCTGCTCTTATTTCTCATCAGAAAAACCAGGGGGAAAAAAATAAATGTTCTCAGCTTGGGCTGAATTTACACTGAAAGTTTCATATCTCGGTAGAACTGTGGTCTTTAAATGCATGTGTGTCTTTTATAATGGTTACCCAGGTGATTTTAGTCTCTCCAGAACATTCACCTTCTGATCTGGTTTTAAAAGAGATGATACCACTAAAAAGCTGCTTTAAACTTGAAAGCAGACTCTCAACACTCAGAGGAAATGCTTATAAGGAAGAAAGATGATTTTGACCTATATACGAACATTTGGGACTAAAGTGGTTATTACTCTTCAAGAGTCCTGCAAATAGCCAACTTTTCCAAAACTGAAGAGAAAATTCAGAGACATCACTCTTCCTGAACTCTGCACATTTCCCTTTGTTTTCCAGCAAATACTACATCAAGTATCATGCATACAACTGTAGTTTGGTCATATAAGGCCCGCATGCCAGGGCCAGCTAGTTAGAGCCCAAGTGACCCAGTTGGATGTTTCCATAGACCACCCAGCTATAGCACAGTAAATGTGCAGAACAGGAGAGGACCATGCAAGGAGAACTATACCTACTCCACTTCTAAGATTTCTCCTTCTCCCACATCTCCATCCACTCTATTAGCACATCTTAGCACCTCTACTACCTACACGTATCAGCCCCAAATCCACTCATTCTCTCCATCTCCACAACTGTCCCGCAACCCTGTCCAGGTCCAAGGTAACCACTAATCTATGTTCTGTCTTTGCCTACATGTGGAATTATATAATACGTGGTCTTCTGTGACCGGACTCTTTAACAAAGCTTAATGTTGTTACAGTTCATCCAAGTTGTAGCATGTATCAGTATTTTATTACTTTCTATTGTTCAATGCCATTCCATTGTACAGATGAGCCACACTTTGTTATCTACTCACAAGTTGATGGGCATCTGAGACTGTTTCCACTTTTTGGCAATTAGAAATGATGCTGTTATGAACATCTGCTTTTTGGCATAGACATATGTTTTTATTTACCTTGGGTGGACATCTAGAGTGGAATTCCTAGGTCATATGGCACATCTATGTTTAACATTTTAAGGAACCGCTGAACTGTTTTTCCAAAATGGCTGCACCATTGTACATTCCCAAACAGCAATGTGTGACAGTTCCAATTTCTCTACGTTCTCACTGACACTTGTTACTGTCTGTCATTTTGATTATAGCCATCCTAGTGAGGGTGAAGTGGTATCTTATCATGATTTTGATTTGCATTTTTCTAATGGCTAATGATGTTGAGCATCTTTTCATGTTCATATTGGTCATTTGCATAACTTCTTTGGAAAAATATGTGTTCAAATCCTTTGTCCATTTTTTAATTGGGTTGTTTGTACTTTTGATATTGAGTTGTAAGAGTTTTTTCTATATTCTACAAGCTTATTTCTTATCAAAAATATGATTCAAAAATATTCTCTTCCATTCCTCAGGTTGCCTTTTCACTTTCTTGATGGTATCATTTGAAGAATAAAAGTTTTTAATTTTGATGAAGTCTAATTTATCCATTTTTTCTTTTGTCCCTTGTGTTTTGGTGTCATATCTAAGAAATCATTGCCTAACTCAAGGTCATAAAGATTTTCTTCTATTTAGAAGTGATCCATTTTGAATTGATTCTTGGTATGGTTTGAGGAAGGAGTCCAACTTCATTCTTTTGCATGTAGATATCCAGTTTTCCCAGCATGATTTGTTGAAAGGACTATTCTTTCCCAATTGAATTGTTTTGACACCATTGTTGAAAATCAGTTGATGGTAAATTACAGAGTTTTTTCTGGATTTTAAAGTCTATTCATGATTTATATGTCTATTCTTATTCTTATGCTAGTAGCATACTGTCTTGATTACTATAACTCTGTAGTAACTTTTAAAGTGAGTCTTCCAACTTTGTGCTTCTATTTTCTGCTTCTATTTTGTTAAAGAATAAAGCATTCAATGATACTTGTTAAAGCTGGGTAAGGTAACCATTGTGATAGGTATAGGAACCACTGCAACAGGTCTTGCAGTGGGGGAAAGAGATTGGGCTCAACTCTGAATATAGCATGGGTAAGCGGTAACTTAAAATTTACAGCCAAGTAATAGTGTGGGGTCAGTGGATAGGAAATTACTAGAGGGAAACAGCAGAGGTGAGGAGGATTCTGGTTGAACCAATCTAACAAGACTCTTGCTGAAGTCAGGCCAGGGTGATCAGACATCAGCTGCGGGGTGGTGGAAGATGAAGAACCTCATCAGATATGGGAGATGATTATATATATCAAGGATGAGGGGTTCTTGCTAAATTGACTTAGCAGAGTTCTTTGCTAAAACTGACTTTTTCAAGGAAATGCACAGGTTCAGAAGCCTGACTGAAGTTTGGCCAAACAGAATCTTTGTCAACTCTTTCCACACCATAGTTAAATTGTTATATATATCACTAAATCTTGTTGTCTAGTGTTAATAAAGTACATATATCTTCATATATCAACTTAAAAATATACTTTGACAACAGTGCTCTAACATCATTGTTATCTTCTATAATTCCACTTATGCCTACAATTTTATAGGAGTTCTGTCCTTAAAAACACCTTCCCTCAAATCCACTTTCCACTCCACAGCCATAATCACATCATTCCCCTGCCGAAAGCCTCCAATTTGCCTTCAGTCCCACAGAGTAAAACTGACTCCCCTGCCCTGGCCCCTGTCCACTCACTGACCCCATCTACTTCACCTTTCCCACACTCTCTACTCTTTTACCCCGCTGCCTCTTTCTGTTCTTAAAATCCCTAGGCTCGTTCTTAGCAGGGGCTTTTGCTCCAGCTCCCCCTCCAGCCTGGCATCTTCTTCCCGCTGACCACTGAAGGGAGGATTTGCTAACCAGCCAGGTGTTGGCTCCAGCCCAGGCCACTTGACCTTGGGGTGACATCAATCTCAGCAATGGTCTCGTAAAACCCTATGTGCATCTTCTCAGACTAATGTTTTAAAATATCTAAAATGAAACACAAAGATTGACAAAGAAAACCAATATTGGAATGCAGTGATCCAAATATCAAAGAAATAGGTGATATCATAATGTACGAACTTCTTTATTTCTACATTAAGTAATTGTTGGCCTCATAACTGTCATGATTTTCAAGTAAAAAGGAGCAGAAAAGACGTTTTGAGATACTCACAGACACCATAATGTGATATGAAGCTATCTCTGATTTCCATTGCTGACAAGTCACAAGCATGGCTAATACTGCTATGGTTTGTTGCCTATAATTATAATTGAATAAAATGCTATATTTCAATTAGAGATTAGAGAAAATGAAGGGTTTGGGGGTGTTTATTTGTTTGTTTGTTTACCAGTTAAAAGGCACACTGAATTCCTTCCTGGTTGAAAGCTTCAGTGAAAACGGAATGGATCTGGGAATCTGTCTTTTTAACAAGCTCCCCAAGTGATTCTACCTGTAACAGTGCTCTGTACAACCCTGGGAGAAACAGTGACGCGAGGAATGTACCATATCAGGAAGCCATTTCCCTTGTGCTAAGTTTCTCCTTTGTCCCATCAAGGGGCCTACACTGCTATCAGGGACTTGGGTCTCAGAGACCTTGCAAGAGAGCCATGTTAAAAAGTAGCCCCCACCTCCCAGGTATCTTCAGCTAAACCCTGGGAGGAAGAGCCGAGCCACAGAGACTCTGAGCGAGACACTGACCATCTGCCCAGAAATCTTACAGACCTCAGAGTCACCATAGGCCTGTTTGCAGAGGAGTGTCTGACCCTGTAAGTCAGCAAAGGGACATGCCTCAAATCTAAGAGAATGTTAAGGACAAATTAAAGAGTTGGAGTGCTGAAGAAAATAAATGTCTTGGCCCCAAAACACACAAAAAAGAAAGCTATAAAATCTAAAATTAATGTATGGTTCAATTAAAAGTCTACAATGCAATATTTAGTAAACTAATCAACTGCAAGTTAAAAAAATTTAATTAAATTACATTCATGCATCAATTAATGACAGGAATACATTCTGAGAAATATATCTTTAGGCAATTTCATTGTTGTATGAACATCACAGAGTACACTTACACAAGCCTAGATGGCATAGCTCCTACACAGTACGGCTATATGGTCTACCTATTGCTCCAAGATACAAATCTGTACAGCACGTTACTGTAGTGGATTCCATAGGCAACTGTATCACAATGGTAAGTATTTATGTATCTACACATAGAAAAGGTATAGTAAAAATATGGTATTATCACCTTATGGGACCACCATGGTATGTGCTGTCTGTCAGCGACCAAAACGTTATTATGTGGTACGTGACTCTGCATGTAAAATAATACTTCTAAAAGTGAAAGTACCCAGGGACAACAGGTCATAAAATGTCTTATACCCCAAATCATCCCTCTGACAGCCCTCAGCCCTTCCCCTGTCCAAGCTGGGAAGCAGTGTGCAAGCAAGGCCTGGTTGTCATTTAAGGAAACTTCAAAACTCAAAAAATTCAGGGAAGCCACACCCTTCCTTCCACTGACTGTCAGTGAAGGTCTGCCTCCTTAATCCACTGGGGCACTGCCCAGCCGCCTCTGATCTCTCTAAAATGCCAATTTGAACCTAGTCAGAGGTCACGACTTCAAATGTCCACAGGGATCCAGGGAACCATTGGATTCCTTAAGCATTCCACACATAATATCTAGGGCCTATGTACTTTTTAGTGGCCTATGATAATTCACTAAAAGCTCAAAATATATATATAGCTTTTTTATAATATAAGAAATACAAAAATGGAAAAATTGGCATTACTTTAAAAAAGTAAAACTATAAAATCCTTACTAAACATTTTATAGCCAAAAAAAAAATCCCATATTTAATGTGGGATGTGGGTTGAATATATTTGATGTGATGTGGAACGGGACCTCTAAAAGTAAGAATGCCCAGAGCCCATGAAATTCTTACACAACCTTAGAACCAGGCAGGAAATAAAGTGCATGGAGCAAGGTGTAAAATGAATATCAGCAACTGACACCCAGCTCCTGTGTTGGCTATGGAGATGTGGCCAGCGCATGCTCTTTCTGAAATGGACACGTGTCACTCAGTTCTAGCTAATTGTTATCTCCTGTGAGAAGGCTTTCAGCACTGTCAGGTAGTCCAATTTCTTAAAAAAGTCAGGACTCCGGATTTTTATGCAAAATTTCCAATTTCCAAATGTTGACAACTGATTCAAGGTTTTAATAAACAGTCTTTAGGCCACAAGCAAAAGTGGGCTGCACTGGGTGTGGAAACATGGGTTGCACAGATTCATATCCAAGAGAGAAAACATAAGAAACATCCCTCTGGGTAGTTGGAACATGCAAGTTCTTCAACATGGGACAGAGAGTTGCAGTGAAGGAATGAGCAGGAAAGCATATCGTAAATGATTTAAGCCTACATTTATAGGTTCAGAAGTAGGTTCAGAGTGAATATTATAAAATTATTTGAAGAATAATTAGTTTGATAATGAGTCTGCAGGTGAAAAGCAGCTGTTTTGCCCCTGGGCTTAGGGTCACTGTCTCTGCTGTGTGAAGAGTCAGCAATAATTAGAAGAACCTACGGTGCCAAACTAAATTAAAATTTTTCAAACCGTTACTCACTGTATGATATAATTTTGTTTCATGTTCCCAGGATGAGGAAATTCAAATTAAGTCTCTATTCATTACAAAAATAGTCTAACTAATTTAAGGCTATGAACTATCTGTTTGTCGATGGTATTGAATGGTTTCTATCTACTGTAACAGATCATTCCACACTAAAATAAATGGCAGTTGATCATATGCCAATGATTTATTTAACAGCACTCAATTGTACTGAACTCTGAAAATGTAACGGGTCTCAGTGGACCCTCTGCTTGCTATTTTTCTGAAAATAAAATATTGATGTAATTGGGTTTCCCACCCACATTGATCTTCAAATGTGCTGATGGGATCAGTTTAAGCAAAAAATGGGAAATGAAGAATTTGCGATAATCATTGAATAAAGTTATTTATTTCAGAACACTTAGGGTGTGTTCCATTAAGCTGCCCTGAAATCCACAGAAACCTTTGGATGGTGGTTTCAAAAGTCCTAGGTATTGTTATAGAATTCCAGGTAAAGATCAGGAAGAAAAAAAAATCTGCAAATGAACACTTAAAAGCAAAGAGAAGCAACCTTCAAACAGACTTCATGGACCATATCCCTGTGATACCAGACCAACTGGTTGGTTCAGTCAGTTTAAGGAGGAAAATGCCACAAAACCAGTTGTTCAGCATCTTTTAAGAGAAAAACAAAACAGTTTATTAAGTGAATCTTCTACTTTTCAACCTGGTATTTTGCTATTGTATAGACATAGCTTTAATCACACCCTACAAGCCGCCAGTTTCAGGGATGTTTCCCCCGTAAGCAAGACCACAGGGTTGAGCTTTTAATCAGATGGGCTTACTCTGATGAAAGTTCATTTGGTCTTTCCTTTTAGATTTTCTCTGTTTTCTTTAGTCATCAACCTCTGAACTAATCCTGTTAATAGAATGATTTTGCCTTGTTTTTTAAATGTCTTCTCTGATCCCATCCAACTGGAGCAATTGAAATGCTTTCTTTCATCGGTATTCAAAAGGTAGCATTAGCAACAGCAACAATAAAAAGGCTCAAATCCCTCCTGAGTTTTCCCATCATTCCTAAAACAAGATAAACAACTCCCTGGAGTATTTAAGTTCTCAGAATCTAAGTAATTAAATATTTTTTGTCTTGAATGTAGACCACACCCTCACAAGGGGATTGGTCAAATGGCGCCACCCAAAGGCTATTTCCAGATCTGCCGGATTTTTTGCTATTGAAGAAAACAAAAATGTCTTCCCTCCCTCACTTCCACTCCTCAGTGTGAGCAAATCTTCATGCTGGAGTTGTATTTCTAAAGTGATATGAATAGTGGCTTGTAAATTAGATCATATTTCAAGCACACTGGAGAGCCTGATAATTTAAAGAACTTTGTTGTGAATCTTTTTTGTACAGGGAACAATTTATCTTTTCTGTGAATTTGGATTAAGTTTTCTTTAAGGAAATACACCTTAAAAATGTATTTTCATCTCTCCTCAACAGATGAAATGTGATCAAGAAAGCAAAGTCCATAGTCAGAAGACCTGGGTCTTAATCCAGCTCCTATTCTGACATGCCAGATAACATTAGGAAAATTACAGGACCTCTCTGGACTGGGTTTCCCTATCTATGAAAGGAGGGTAAGGTTCATTTCTACTTTCCAGAGTATTTAAGGAATTAAATAACATTGTTTTTTAACATGAGGGTGTTTTGTAGATTATTGTAGACTATTAGTGCTGTTAGTTGTTATTAATAATAATGGTCATGATATCAGAGAGAATAGGGTTGAGTGGTCATCAAAACAACTATAGGGGGATTGAAATTGCCAACCTGATCCTTCAAACACCCCTGGCAATAAAGGTTTAAAGACATCTCTAAAGGTCACTCTCCTGGCTCCCAATATTCCCTTAAAATGTCTTATCAAAAACCAGTGCAGCTGGAGACGCCCCCTGAAAGTGCAATGAGTCTCTGAATACACACATAGACGCAGACCTCTGGCATATTATTAAATTAGCACACGAAGGAGTCCCTTGTGTTTCCTGGGGCAAACTAAGGGAAGTCTAGCTTCATGTTTTTAACATTTTAGTAGTTCATTTTGTTTTCTCTGGGGAATCCTATGCACATTTTCTATAGTAAAGAGGTAATTGGTAAATATTTTAGATTTTATTTTTCCCTCTTGATCCATGGAGAGATGTGAGTGTAGTGGGCAGCTAGGCATTCAAATGGTAACCAGGGTAGATGAGGGAGTTTGTACAAATTAATACGCCAAGAGTCTAATATTAGTATTAGACTCTTGCCTGTAATATTACAGACAAGCCAAATTTATTCCTCCAATTGTATTCTGAAAAAATGTCCCAACACCTTGTAAAAGTCTGAATCAAGGCTGTGTAAGGGCATTTTTTGAAGCCACTTATGGGAGAACAATGACTAGTAAAAAGAGGTCTAAAATTAGTTTCTTATACCAGGCCTCCCCAAGAAGTGGTAAAACCAAGCACATGGGAGGTCTCCACCCTGCCCTCCACTCCCCTCCCCTGAAACGTTACGTAACGTGGGGGGAGTTATTTAACCTATGTTTGTCTCTTTTCTCCACAATCAAAACGAGGGGTTGAACTTAATTCCCAAGCCTAAAAAATACAAAAGGTGAGTGTATGTTTTAATCCAAAACTAGGCTATAAGTAAAACCCATTAGATCACAGAAAAGATTATCATAGAATCAGAGGACCTTAGAATATTAATACTGGAAGGGCATTCGAATAAATTGCTGGTGGTCTGATTTACATCAGTCTGTTTTGAGTTCAAGCATCGTGGTCAGTCTTCTAGGGCTTGATCATTCTGACCTCATGGACAAAATTCAATCTGAGGATCTCCATATCTGAGGATTTCAAACTTCCAAATATGGAGGATTCAGCCTCATCGAGATCCTGCTGTCAGTGAAGACCCCACCCTGGTGGCCACATTCACGCTGTTCTACCCACAACCACTCACTATTTCCATGATATCTTTTACTCTTCTTTTCACTACAACAAAGCCTTGCATTTGTAAAGCTTGTGATGGTTTATAAGGTGCTTTCATACATATTATCAGACTGGGATTATTGATCATTTATAGAGGATACGGGGTCAGATAGTATCTGCACAGTTTACATTACAAGGAAGTTGGGGAACTTAGTCTAGAATCCTTCTAGAGGGGGATTCCAAACACTGGTCATACCACATGGCCCTCTGAGGTATCTGGAATTAAGGGATTCTATTACTATACAGAGTATCCTGAAATGTGTACCCCACAATGTCTAGCATAATCTGGAGCAAATAGTACACACTGAGCTAATACTCTCTGAATTAGACTTGGACTACCTTGGACTATTCCCCAGAGCCTTCATCCACCCAACAGCTAAACAATCTCACCCATCCTCTTCTTTCCTTGTGATGATTCACAGTCTAACTCGGTAGGTACCCAAGGCTTCACTCACCAACAGCTCCATTCAGTGACGGAACCAGCAACTTGTCCACCCCAGACCAAGGCAGCAGGCACTCTACTTAGAGAATGTGTAGCTATGTAACTGTGCCTCAGAGAATTCATCCAGCCCCTTACCCTACCCCTCACCCCACTTTTGGATCCCCATTGTTTCTGACCCGCTGCACAAATCCTCCCATTCTGTCTTAGCCCTTAGTTTTGCCAATGCTGTCTGCTCATTCACTGACTCTGGTCCCTCCCAGTTTTGTTTCCAGTGTGAAAAAGACCCCAGTGTTCTATGTGGCTAGAAAGTGATATTTTCTAAAAAGCAAGATTCTCTCTGCTGACATCAGTCATTATATCATTTGACGTTATTTCAAGATCCCTGTCTACATACCTCCCCAAGCACAGGGATGCCTGCCAGAGGCCCAGAAAACGATTCCACATACAGCCTGCTGCTGCTGGGCAAGAGCTGAGCTGTGATAGGAAGCTAACAACTTGGCCAATACTTATAGGAATTGTTGGCTTGTGAGGACACAGCCCATGTCCAGCATCTGAGGTCTTTGAAATCAGGCCTGAGGCCCTAGAGCAATTAAATTTGCTTTCTGACTTTGATAACTTGATTTTTTAAAATATTTTCCTCTTAATTGTCTGTCTACCACAACCAGAATATGAGCTCTGTGAGGATAAAACCCTTGTCTATATCATTTATAAATACTAAAAGAGCTCCTGGAACAGGCAAGGTTTTCAATAAATATTTGTTTTAATAAATGAATAAATGGATGGATGAATAAATGGGTGGCTATGAATGAACAAATCTACCACTACTGGTACTCTCAGATGTGCCAAGCAATACATTAAGCATTTTCACACATTATCACAGTGATTTTCGAAAAGTCAATTTTTTATTCAAGCAAAGCATAGTAGGAAATGCAATGTATGAAGTAGAAAATGAAACATAAATGAAAAGGCCAAAAGAAGCAATAATAGGTTCCTGGACTTTTCTCCGCCTTTGGAGTCTCATTTTCTCATTTAATTATCTTGCCAATCTATTGGGTATGAATTGTCATCAGTCCCATTTTACAGATTACAAATCTGAGACTCAGGAAAATTAAGTGACTTATGCAAGGTCATACAAGCTAGTAGGTTATAGGACAAGGTTATAAACCAGCTTTGTCTGACTCTAAAGCCTTCTTTAAAACCATTAATCTAAGGAGCCTGAACATTCTCTGAAATCCTGGGGAACTCTTTCCAGAACAAGTTAACATTAGGTTGGTATGTTCAGAGCTTATTTAAATAAGATTGGAATAGCTTATTGTAGTGTTTAATAATTAATTGCTGTAGGTATATGAAGAATGACTTTTTCTTAATGAAAAATTTCAGGATGATATTATAATGTTAATATTCTCTGAAAGTACTCTCTTGTGACACAGGCCTCAATGTTAATGACAGAAAGGATATTCATTTTTTTCACTGATAATTCTTGAAAGCCCAGGTATTTAAGAATCTTCATTCAGGCAAATTCTATTATATGAGAAGTAGCTGCTTGGCAATTTCTAAGAATTTAAAAAAATCTCTCCAGGAAAATGCTGGTTTCAAAAGGAAATTTCAAAAGGGACCCAAGAATGCTGTCTGTTTGCTTGTATTTGCATTACAAATAAAGAAGCTTTTTCAGCTGGCTATGAGAAGCCAGAGAAAACAAGAATGTTCCTTTTACATTATTTGGTGGGTGGTATTGTATTACCTTTTTTTCCTTTTAATATGAGAAGCCCACAGATTTCATGGTGCAGATTTGCAGCTCCAGAACTCTTGTTAAAAGGTCTGTGGAATATCACTTTCACCAAGCCACATTTCCTCAGAGTCATCTGTTTTTGAGATGACCTCTGTGAGAAAGGACAGTGACCACAGGAATAGCTGCCTTGCAGGATCCACCAGGGCACCTTACACTCTTCTGCTTTTTACTTTTACTTTCAGCCATGCATTTCACATTCCACGTGTGTGGGCGTGCACGTGTGCGTGCACGTGGTAAAATGCACATAACATCAAATTTACCGTTTTAACCAAATGCATTAAGCACACTCACATGATTGTGCAGCCATCACCACCATCCATCTCCAGAACTTTTTCACCTTCCCAACCAGAAACTCTGCACCCATGAAACAATAGCCCCCTATACCCTCCTCCCACCTAGTCCCTGGTAACCATGCTCTGCTCTCTATCTGCGTGAATTTAACTATTTTGGTACTGCATGTAAGTGGAATCATACGATATTCATCCTTTTGTCATTCCGTGTTCTTGATACATTTGATCTTCATTTCCTTGGAAAAGAGGGACATTCTCTGGTGTCCATGGTGAGGTTATAGAGTCCTGGCACTTTGAAAAGGTTATTATTATTTTTCATGTTGGGTTTACACACTCAGTAAGTAGGAACAGTGCTAATGAGTCTGCAACATTTTGTCAAACAAGTTATTAAGATTATATCATTTGGTCTTTCCTTCATTAGAAACAAAAAAGCATGGGACGAACTAATAAGCCCCTCTCTCAAGGATAAAAGGGTGATAATTGGCACAAGTCATCTTAGAGAACCGCCTAGAAAGTCAGGAATTGCAGTTGCAGAGAATTGAAACGGGAAGGGGCCAAAAGGAATAATAATGTTTATTCCTACAGCCTTTTGTGAGCTTCTGTAACTTCGTTCATGATATTTTTGTCTCTGTAACCTTGTCTATTTCCTCTGTGAGGGTTTGGAGGGGTGTGGGAAACTAGAGAGAAAAAGAAAATTCCTGCATGTAAGGGTGGAGGTTAGACTTGGAGGGAAAGCTTGGGAAACAGCAAAACACGGGGGGAGCCTGGGGTTTCCGTTCTTCTTTGCAGCTGGTCTGGGGCAATGAGAACCCCAGAAGGGAAGGGAAGGGAAGGGCTGGTAGCTGTGGAGCAGAGAGGCAGGCAGCACCATGGGGCCCCGAGGAGGAGAAGGCACTAAGAGGATGTGGCCCGGGAAAGAAGACAGGCCCCGTGAGGTGGCCTGGCAAGTGGCTCCACCAGCCCCTGGTCAGCTCAGGGCTAGCTCTGCTGCTCTGATCAGACAGTCCCGGGGTAAAAGCCTCAGGGAGGAGCAAGCACGGGAGGGCTTCCTCCAGTGCAGCATTGGCTACCAGTTTGGGAACTGAGAGATGTTCCTGGTCCTGGAGTCCTCCCAGAATATCTGCATCAGGACACTGGTGATTGGACAGAATTCAGCCTACAGGTGTATGGTGTGGCAGGGGAAGGAGTCGCATTTAAAGAAAAATACCATATTTAAATGCTTTCCAATTTACCACCATACCCACCACATCTACCCATACGGTGCCCAGTCAGCTTTGTTCCCTACATTCACCTCAACACAAACAGTCAAGGTTGGATTTCACAGGTCTCTGGTGCCATGAGGACTCCCTGCAGCCTTGGGCATCCTATTGTGTTTCTGTGCTCAAATATTGACCCCTCTGCCTCTCCGCTTTACCATATGGCTAACATAAGGCAATGAGGGTAAGAACGTAAAGAGGGGGAAGCAAAGCTGACGTGTGCAATCAGCTATTACAGCAGGCTGCTCCTGTTCATACTCTGGGGCTAGGAGCGCTTTGCTCACCCAAGATAGTCACTGCAAGAGCAGACAAAAGACCAGTCAACCTCAGGTTTGTGATCAGTTAATGTGCAGAAGAACTGCCTTGTTTCTCACTCTTTTCCCGTTTCCTATTTCTTTCAGGACTCCTAACTTGCTACCATCTGGGGAAACAGATGTAAACAAGGTTTAAGATCAGGGCAATGGGACATATACAAGATGTCTTGCCTTAGTTTCCTACGGCTTCCATAACAACAGACCACAAACTGATTGGCTTAAAACAACAGAAGTTTATTGTCTCACAGTCCTGAAGGCTGTAAGTCCAAAATCAAGGTGTCAGTGGCGCCATGTTCCCTCTGACACTCAGGCAGAACCCTTCCTTGACTCTTCCTAGCTCCTGGCGGTGGCTGTAGATCCTTGGCATTCTTTGGTTTGCAGCTGCATCCTAATCTCTGCCTCTGTCCCCACATGGCATTCTCCCTGTATGTCTCTGTCTTCACATGGCATTTTCCTTTTCTTATAAGGACACCAGTCATCTTGGATTAGGACCCATCCGACTGCCTTCATCTTAACTTGAATACATCACAAAAACCCTATTTCCAGTTAAGATCACATTCATAGGAACTGGGGTTGGGTTTTGGGACTTCAATATATCTTTTGGGGGACACAATTCAACCCATAAAAAAACTCTAACCTCAAACTCTTGCTTCATCTGGGACCCAGTGTCCTTGCCTTGATTCTGACTTGCTGATTCCAAACTCCTTTACTGAGACTCTAACATGCTGTTACTCAGTCTCTCTTTTTTTGTGTTTTTGTTCTTCTTGGCTAAGAAAGCAGACTTCTATTCACTCGCCACAACCTGAAAACCTATTGATCCTTTGGCGTTTGTCTGACTCCCAGACTTTGAGGCTGAGACGCATGGTTTCAAGGAATTACTCTGACCTGTCCCCAGCAATAGGTCCCAAGCTCTTCCGTGGCCGCCGCCTCTAAGTCCACCCCCGTGCCCAGCCCTTCCCTGGCCCCTCACCTCTAGAAGCCTCCTGAGATTTTTTTACTGGATCCAAAATTGGCCTGGCACAGTCCAACCAGAGCACTTATTTTACAAATGCAAACTTTTCAAGTTTGCTTTTTAGATATTTCAAATAAGGGTCATGTTCATTTTGTTGAAAACAATAACCCCTACACCTGTACCCCATGTGATTATTACACAGCTTTAGACATCTGTCTATATTTACTATACTTTCTCAAACTAATTTTGAGAAGTAGGAAAATGAGTTAACTTTACAGCAGGGTGGGAAATTAAATAATTTAGAGTAGTAGAAGAGCCAATTATGAGAAATAAATTAATTTCTTCAAACATCAAATAATTAAATTAGTTCAGGTTTACACTAACAAAAATATAAATGGAAAGCTGCAGCAATTTTCGAAATTGTGGATCTTGACGTAAGTCTCAGCCACAAAATATTTGGTGGCAAAATTCACTTTTACTTTAATTATTACATTAATTATATTAATCCTCTATCTACCATGTTGATATAGACCTCGTCTAAAGTCAGATCCATATACAATAGCAACTAGAGCTAATCCAGTAACCCTCTACCCTCTTTCTAAATGATAGTGCCTTCTCAGATTATAAAGATTTGAGTATCTCTCAGGTCCATAAAAAGTTAGGCATTTTCTAAGGAGCCACAATTTCCATTCCTTCAGTGCAGAGAAATTCTCAACGGTAGAACTAAACAGGCTAACGTTGCCAGGAACCATGTCATCTTATAGTTGCAAAATATCCTATTGCTTACAATTTATAAAAAGACTAACAGTTTAGCCATACTTACCGTTTACAAACATGAACTTAATGACATCATTAGAATCTTCCAATTGGCCACATACATAAACCCAAAGAATAAAGCTAACAACTTTCCCACTACCTGTCACTCTGGTTATTGATAAGTGTGTATGCATTTCTCTCAACTGCCTGATTCTCCCTTGTGTAATTTTAAAATAAATCATCTTCATCAAATGGAAAGTAACTCAGAAAGTGCAACTGACCAGCAATCACATGCTTTGCTGCTGTCCAGACCCAGCCAATTCTCCAGCCACTATTTCTGTTCATGGGACCACCAGAGACTAAATGGAATATTTTCATCCCCTGCCAGGAACACATGCCAGTATTTACCAGTACTTATGCAAAATAATTTTCCAGAATCATTTTTCAAAAACTGAATGCTCAGTTGACTTATAAAGTCTAAGATGGATTAATAGGAAAGAAATACACAGTCCCAGATGCACAAGTTATCAATTTTATGCACAGGATGAGTAAGCCTTACATATTTCAACTAAGCTAGAATTACAATATCCCCATTTCTCTCAGGAGAAATAGTGGCTGATGTAAAAATTAAGACATGCTTTGTTTTACTTGCATAACAAGAAATATTTTTGGCTGGATTAAAATGATTGACATGAAGGCTTAAAGATGCTGCCTTACCAACTATATGTCACCAGTTCTAACCCATGTCTACTTGACCATGGGGGGCTGAATGATACAAGATGGTTTTTTTCATCCACTTATTATTTGTTTATTTGTTCATTAAACCAAAATTCATCGAGCCCTCACCATGCACAAGGCATTGTACTAGGACCTTTGAATTAAAAGATAAAGAAGAAAGTCTCCTTTCTTGCAAGGGACTCATAATCTAGTCCCTTTACTATCCTCACATGTATTCTCTTTGTATCGGTCAGGATTTTTAGACTGTAAGCAACAGAAACCTTCTCTAGCTAGCTTACAAATATGGAAGTCTTCAAAAGAGTGTGGAACAGCTCATCAAATCTAAAGACAAGGCAAAGAACAAGGTCTCAGAAAGAACAAGAGCCAGATCCCTTATGAGTTTCTAGGTTGTAAGAAAAAATATAGAGAACTTTCAGGTAGATGGCTTCTCTCTAGATGAATGTTCTCTGACTATTTTGAGTCTTTGCCATACCACTTAGGATTTTAATTAGCTTGTAGTGTATCACATATCCACCCTTTTACCAGGAAAGGGCGGGGTACCTTGAGTGAAAGACTCACCAAGATCATCTCAGAAGCAGTAGTTTCCCAAAACAAACCCAGGTGCTCTTTCTAGAAGAACGGGGAATGGATGCTGAGCAAGCAGAATAACTTTGTCCTAGTCTTTATCAGTCTCATATCCCAAAGTGTACTTTCCCTATGGCCAAATCCACTTGATCCCCGAGCCGAGGGCCAATCTTACCCTAGGCCTTGCAAGAGTTATAGCTGGACAGCTCCAAAAATTAGCATCAGTTCATCTTTGTCTCAGATCTCACTCAGCCCTTGTATACAACTCTGATAACTGGGTTCTGCACTGTTTCTGTGGTCCTGAGTCCTGGGGACCACCTGAGCCTCAGTGCACCACCACCTTGGTATCCCCCCTGCCCAGCATAGGACCTGCAGCACAGGTGCTCACAAATTACCTGTGTCAAATGCATTTCCAGCACAAGGTCCTCACTTCTTTCTCTACATTGCCACACCCACCCTGCTCACTTGTCCAAGTACTCCAGCCCCTCCCAAACCAGGGCCCTGCCTCGAATTCCCAGGCCTGACCTCCTGCCTTGCTTCCACCCAAAACCTGGAACTCTACACTTGAATTTGGACTGTAAAACCGGGTGGTTAAGCAGCAACATTTTTGAGTCAGAAAAGCTATGAGATCTTGAATGAATTACACCTTGCTGAACCTCAGCTCCTCATTGCAAAATGGATATAATAATATTTACCTCATTAGGTCATTATGGGCAGTAAATGAAATTAAGTATTTTAAAATTACTTAGCAAAATGTCTACAGATAGTGAAATGCTTAATAAATCACCCTTGATCCTTTCATCAAACATGTTTCAAAATTTTACTTATTAATGTCATAGTTTTGCTATTCAACTCCCTGGGATTCAAAGCCTTGCTTATATTCACCCCCAAGCCTTGACTGCTGCCATGCTTCCACCTTGTATTTCCCACACTTTAGACTGGTCCCAGCAGTTGCTACCCAGTCTCCCCACAGGTGGCTGTGGCCCACCCTCCCTGCATGGCAACCTCTTGGTTCACCTCAGCCCCTACAAAGCAAGTTCAGCTTGATGGGCTCAGGCACAAGCCCCCCTCAGCCTTCTCCCTCTTTGCAGCCTGGTCGAGGACTTGGGCCTTCTGATTATTCATTCTCATTAGCACTGTTGTGGAAACATCTGGTCTGCTTCCAGAGAACCAACCCTCCTGGGACCACTCAGTACTCACCAGATTGCTTTGCAAGTTCAGATGGATTTTTGTCTTGTTATTGTTTTTGCTACAATTATTTGGACGAATCCTTAGTTACCTAAATCCTGGAAAGGCTTTTTGCTCTCTTCAGCAAATAGTTTATCTAAACATATTGATCACTTTCTGTGTGCCAAGCACTCAGGCAAGCACCAGAGGCAGAGAGATCCTGCATCCTACTAAGAGATGATGCCAACACAAAAGAATCACAGACAGAGATACCATTGTTAGTCATCTCCTTCCATTTAAACAGACAAGCAATGTTGACACAGGTAGCTTAAAAACTCATTCTGAACTAACATCACTGAGGCTGGGCTCTGAAATACCCTTTGTCAATTACGTTTACAGAGAAGTACACCAATCATAAGTGCAAAGCTCAATGAATCTTCAGAACCAGCACCCAGATTAAGAAATGGAACATTGCCAGAACACCAACAGCCCTCCCACGCTTCTCCCATCTCTCCCCACCACTGGGAACCACTGGCCTGATGTTGCACAGATGCACACAGCATGCACTCTTGTGTGATTGGCTTCTGCCATTCATCATTATGGTTGTGAGGTTCTTCCATGTGGTTGCATGTAGCTTTAGTCCATTCATTCTCATTTCTGCATAGTACTCCTTTGTAGGAATATTGTACACTACTTATCCACTTTCCTTAAGTGGACATTCTGTTTCTGGTTTGTGGTATTATGAATGATATTGCTATGAAGATCCCAGCACCGTGTTTTTGGTTGACACATGTCTTCTTTCTGTTGAGTTTAAATTAGGAGTGGAGTTGTTAGGTCATAGCACATGCGTATGTTCAGCTTTAATAGATATTTCCCAATGGTTCTACTCTCTGTGTGTGTTTTTAAAGATGCCACTATTCTAGAGAAACAGCAGTTCTTTCATGGAGGCCTACTCTGTGGGATCTAAGGAGCTGATTCTAGGACCTGCACTCCTAGTTCTCAGTTCAGTTCTCTTTGTGTTTCCTCTTTGTGCTTAGGGGAGACTGTTTTTATTGCCTGCTGGGCAGGTGAAAAATGCCAGCATCAAATCGAGAGCTTATGTACTCCCCTGGAAAGTTGGTGGAGCTTCCTCAGGGCCTAGAAGATAGTTTGCCCTGGGCTTCAGGAGCCTTCTGCATCAAGGGAGGGAGGATTTATTTGATCAGATATAAGGCATGGGACAGCTAGGGTGAAAAGAGCTGGGTCAGAACACCAGGATTCAGAATCCAAAAACAGGCCTCTAAGGCTCGAGAACAGCCTGGGCAGGTATTGAGGAATAAGTCAAGAGCCAGCAAGCAAGAGGGAGCTACAGAACAGCCAAGGGGGAGGCAGTTTGGGCAAATACCTCAGTTCAGGGACTATTTTAAAAAAACAGACCTGGTGGCTGAGTTGCCAAAACCCTTCTCCACATTGCCAAACCTTTGAAACATCCATGCCCACTGGTACAATCCACTTAGAAAGCAATATAGCAAAGATAATGATCCGTTAGATATTTATGCCTCTTAGTGCAATAATTCACTTCTGAGAATTATTGTCAGACTACTATTCAATACAGAAAACAGAAAATCAAATCTATTAACCTGTTCATTATAGGTGTATTTATATTGTTAAGAAAACAAAAAATGGGGAACAACCTAAATGTCCAACAGTAGCAGATAGTATATCAGTATGATTGACTCTTATAATCTATTAAAACTAATTAAAATTAAATTTCCATTCAAATTTATTTAAATTAAAATTTCAGGATACAAAATTATACAGACATTAAGATTACAATGAAACAAGCATGCACATGAAGGTGGACAGAAACTGAAAAGGAATAAGGACATAGCTAACACTTATGCCCATGTACACTAGTACTGTTCTGTTTTATACAAATTAATGCATCCTCCTAATGACTTTATGGGGTAGGTAGTATTATCAACTCCATTTTACAGATGAGGAAACTAAGCCACAGAGAACTAAACTGTCCATATTAGTAAGTGACAGGGCTCAAGTATTTTGACCTCCAAGTCCTTAAAACTTAAGCCTTTATCATGAAAATATGAGTCATAAAAGGGAAGGAGACTATTGGGTTTTCCCATCTTTGTATGTCTCTTAATATCTTTATAAGATATTAAGGTATGACATAGCAAATAAGATATGCCAAACATGTGTTGAGCATTTATTTCATCTGTCATATAGAGCTAAATTCTTTTGCAGACATCATTTCACTAAATGTTTACAAGAATCTAACGCCATTGGGACTATTGTCTTTAGAGATTAAAAAACGAGTGATGTTATCTAATTTTTGATAAAAACCTCAAGTAAACATAAGAGAACAAAACCTACAAGATTCCATAAATCCATATGGGAAGTGAGTGTACCACAGAGAAACTCATTCTGAAGAGGAGCAAAATCAAGCTCCTCCTCCTGTGAGAAAAGCCACCAGAGGTAAGCAGAGAGGTGAATGTATGACAAAGAAGGGCTGCTTTCTGCTAGAGGGTGACCAAACCGTAGGAAAATTTCATAGCATGAAACTAGTAAGCGGAGCAAATTATCTGAAGGATATAAAACGGCCGCTAGAGGGAGAGGACAACAAATGGTTAATTGGGGATGTTTGGTTTTCCTTGTGGTCACTGCCAATAAACACACTAAACAATCCCTGAGGATGTGAGCTCCCTGCCTGTGGAAAGGGATTATAGGAAGATTCTTTGAGGATTTAAATTTAAAAACCTTTGGTCTTGAAATCAGGCTGAGATAAGAGAGAGTGTCTGAGTGCTGACATACCAAGATTCTTCCAGGCCTAGAATTTGGGCATTATGCATTAGACCTGGATCACACGCCTCACCGAGTGTCAAAATTATTGAGCTCTATATACACATGCACATACATATATACACACATATACATATGTGTAAATATAAACACATACAAATGTATGGTTTGTGGATGTTAAAGTAGCTAGAGTTATAAAATGCAAAGAACATCCCCCTCCACGTAGACTGCCAAGACCACCAACCTCTGACATGTCTCCACGTAATTACATGAGTGACCTGTGGAGTTTCAGCACCAACCAGCATCTTTGTCTCCTTTATATCTTCTCTTCTAACGTGTTGGTTCAGAAGGAAACCAGCACACAAGTAACCTTACACTGGGTCCAAGGCAAAGTTTGGCCCATCCTAGAAATCAATCCTGCCTCCAGCTTCTGCCCTAACACACATCTGTCTTTCTCAGTCACCACAGCATCCCTAGCACACAGTGCAGTGCCTGGCACATAGTAGGCACTCACTGTTTACTAAATTACTGTCAGACGACAAATGAGAAAGAAGAGCCATATTCCCTCCTGCCAGCAGCTCAAGAGCACTTCAGGAAATGGTGACTGGTGTTAAGAGAGGAATCCACCAGATTACGCCATACGTACACATGCCCAAGTGCATAGTGCAGACATTTTGCATGCTAGGGGTCTAGCAAGCAGAAGGGTTTGTGGAGAAGGAGGCACGTGAGAGGGTGGGAATAGCCCTGGGCTCTGGAGGGGTAGATGTTATCCCAGTGATGCTTGCAGCCAACCTTGGGTATTTGGCAAGTTTCCTCATGTCTCTGAAGCTCTCAATGAGCATCAAAGAGTCACAGCAGAGATTGGAAAGTACTTAAAATCCAAGAATGTTAGAGCTGGAAAGAGATTATTTAATCCAACTCTCTTGTCTTACAAAAAGAAAACTGAGGCTGGGAGAATTAAAGCATTTCTCCCAAGATCATGGGCTATTTCTGGGAGAGCCAAACCTAGGAATACCGTCTTTGCAGCACAGTGGACATTTTACTCCATCTCAACGGCAGGCGCTGGAGAACGTCTATGTGGGCAAAGGTGTAGAATCAGCAGAGTCAATGCCTCTAACTTGCTAGAAATGGCCAAGGAAAAAAGGCAGTGGATCTGGTTCCCTACTGTAGACATAGCCCAGAGGCAGGCAGAATATAAAATCCTACAGGCAGACCTGGAATATATAAAATCAGAACCATTGGGTATAATAAGGCAACTATCAATGGTTAGCCCCACAGAAAGCCATTTCCTTGAAAGGAAAGGGGAATAAAAAGAAAGCTTTGTTACATGTTCCACTCAAACCTGGTGAAAACATCAAAATAATCTCATTAAAGAGTCACACACTTACTCAAGACAGACAAAAGGAGTTCACAACAGTCTTAAAAATCTGTTTAAGGAATTTCACTTAATCTTCTCCTTCAGTAGACTTTTCTTTTTCTTAATTTGCCTGTGGGCTAATGCTTACATTGTTTTATTTAGGGCAAGGGCCTGTCCCTGCAAATAGTTATTTAAACAAACGCTCCTCTCATGACCTGAAAGGACCAGTTAGTATTGATCGAATCAAGCCTTTCCAGTTCATCTGGTGACAACTCTTTCTGAAAACCTCTGAAGGTGACCTCTCTTCTCATTCTTTAATAAGCAGTAGTTTCTTTTAGACTAGGATGTAATAAACAAGGTCACTTTTAACACCAAAGAAACATTTACATAAACCAACAGCATCAAGGATATGCAATTAAAAAAATGAATAGTTAATGAGCCTGCAAAATTATACGCACCTCTTCCCGGAGCAAATCTTACTGAATGATGAGTGATGGAGTTTTCCATGGTTGAATTTCTTTTTTAATTGAGTAAATAAGCTAAGGTAAGAATTAAAGCATAAATTAAAGCATAAAAATACAGACAATATGTGAGAGAAATGGGGGAATGGACATGTTCTAATGAAAAAGCAGGAAGATTTGTGTTGCTGGTTTTTTAAAATATTCCTGTCTCCTTTACATGTAACATCATGTGTGCATTTGTGTGTATGTGCATGTACCCACATAAACACACCAAACAAGCTGTGATGTTGGCCCTGGGGTTCCTTTTGCCTATATCCCTGCACTGTCTATATTCATTCCTCATCGCTCTCACCAAGAAAAAACATATACTTCAGTTTGTGAATTTGTCGTCCGCTAGCTGTGGTGGGCACATTATTGGCTCCAATTCCTCACCCATCCTTGCACACTCAATGTATGTTCAGCTGTGGGACTCACTTTGACCAACAGAGTAGAGTAGATGTGATGGTACAGCCAGTTCCAATCCAGGGTCTTCAAATGCCTTGCAAGATTCTGCTTGTCTTCTTGGACCTCTGCCATTGCCTTGCAAAGAGCCTGGCCAGGGTGACCTGCCGATCCAAGAGGAGGATGAGGGATACACAGAGCAGAAGAAAACTGGCCAAGCCCAAGCTAGAGGACCATGTGAGCCAGCCAAGATTAGCAGAGCCACCCAGCCAAGCCTAGCCAAGTTCAGCTGACCTACAGCTGACCCACAGGCTCATGAGCTATTACAATATTATTATAATAATAACTAGTAATATAATATTATGTTATATAATAGCTATAATAATAATAACTGTTGTTTTAAGCTCCTGAGTTTCAGAATGACTTATTACATGGAAATAGCCAATAGATATATAGTCATGCATTGCATAACAACATTTTCCATCAACAACAGACCACATATACAAGGGTGGGTCCATAAGATTAAAATGTCTTATTTTTACTGCACCTTTTCTATGTTTAGGTATGTTTAGATACACACTACTGCATTACAGGTGCCTACAGTATTCAGCACAGTAACATGCTGCACAGGTTTGTAGCCGAGGAGCAATAGGCTACACCATATAGCCTAGGTGTGCAGTAGGCTGTACCACCTAGGTTTGTGTTAAAGACACCCTATGATGTTCACACAACGATGAAGTCACCGAATGATGCATTTCTCAGAACATATCCCATCTTTAAGCGATATATGACTATACTCAATTTGTTCAGAAATTCAATGGACAAGTGATGGAGAAGACATTTCCCTGTCAGCACTTCACTTCTCCTATTTGTACACAGAAGCTAACACCAGTGGCTACCTTCCCCAGGGTACCATGAGGTGTAAATGCCCATAAGTTTCTTAAGCTAGAAAACTCATGCAGCTGAACACAAAGGATTATGCTATGATACATTGAAAGATGAAAGAAACAGAGAAAGAAAGAGAGAGAAAGGGAGAAATGGAAAGAAGAGAGGAGGGAGGGAAAGAGAGAAGGAGGAAGAAGAGGAGGAGGAGGAGGAAGAAGAAAGGGAGGAAGGGAACAAAACCCCTCCCTTCTGGAGTCATTGTATTGCCTGAAAGGACACACAGCAAAGCGGTGACTAAGTACACACACCCACATAGATAACTGAGGTATTTGTTAAGATTGATGGCGGTGACATCTCATTACAGATAATTCCCTTGCATAAGAAGATATATTAATAGATTAAAGATCCATCTGAATGTCCCAGGGAGGCAGTACTGCCTAGAAACTAGAATAGTGCTGTCTGCAAAATGAAGTCCAAATGTCTTCTTTCTGCCCAGGCCACAGCTAAGAAACCTCCCCTAGGCTTCCTCCTCCAGCATCCAAGTAACCACCTCCGACTGCAGTCCAGTCCGGTGAGTGACTGGGCCTGCCGTGCCTTTGTTCGGGAGTGACAGGCACCACAGAGATGCCTCATACTTTACATTATGCAAGTGAAGTCGGGCTGAATCCTTAACTAATTACTAACCTGCCCTGCCCTCCACCTAGGGCCTTAGAGCCCAAATTGCTGATGAGATAACTGTTGGCCAGTCCACACCACAAAGAAAAATCGTACTTCAGCTAAGCAGCCATCACCTGAACGTTTAATTGATCAGAGAAAGCTCCATCAGGAAGAGTTGTATGTGCCCCCTTGACAAGTCCAAGCACAGAAAGAGACAAGGTCAGGTGTGTCTTTATCAATCAGAAATTGGCACCAACACAACAAGCTGGTAACTGAGAGCGGTGAGAAGGTTGGGGGTAGGGTTGCGAGGGGGTCTCTAGCCCAGTATGCAACACACGCACACAGACATACACAGAGGACAATTTCTAAGCCAGGCAGCCTGTCTCCACCTGTCCACCACTGAATTGGAACTGATAATAAGAAAAAAAAGGCTACACCTTCAACCAGACGCTCATCCACATGCAAATAGAGCTAAGACATCAGATCTATTCACCTTGTCAGCAGCCTTTCCCTGTGTCCCGTGAAGCATTCCGTGTGCAACATATAGCAATTAAAAGAACCAAGTGTCCGCTGATAGCTCCCAGATTCCCAGATAGAAAAGCACAACCTCTCATCCCAGAGAGTTTACCAAGACTGGCTCTGTGGAGATACATCACATGTTAGAGCTGAAAGGGGAAGCAGTGTGTTGCCCACATGGCTGGAGAAAAGGGACTTGGTCCCCACATGTCCTCATGTGATCAGTGGAGGGAGGCTTTCTCCTTTCCTTTCACTCCCGTTAGTTAACTAACCCTTCCTTCACTAGGTAAATATTATAATCAATCTTCTTATCCTTCCAAGAGAGTGGATAGCATATCAGTCATTTACAATTTAATGTGTGATTAGATTATTTCTGTCAAAAAGGTTACGGGTGAAAGAATGGCCACTTGGTTGTGCTGGTGAAAAATGTCAGTTGGGAGCATCAGACACTGCTTGGGAAGAGAGGGAGCTTCTGAGCGCAGACTCCAGGCTTTCAGAGGTGTCTGGACCTGTACAGACCAGGAGAGGACAGCAAAGTCTGAGATGGAAACCCAGCATGGGCAATGCCGGGGAAGCCGTTCACAATGCATCATGGTGGGTCTTCAAACTCAAATCTTCTCCTAAAGGCAGGTACCGGGAATGGTCACAGAGGTGCTCAGCTGTCTGGGTCAGGCCTGGAGCACCCACAGCCCTTGTGGCCACCACTAGCCACAAGCAGCTGCCTCCATATGACCCACTTTTGCCATCCAAATCTGGTCATTTTCTAAGTGTGTCGTAATGTGAAAAAGGTTAGGAAGCCTTGCTGAACCTAATAGTGTAACAGAGTAATGGTCTTTTTTAAAAAAACAAACAAGCAAACACAATCCCTATTTTTACTATAGTTAACCACTTCAGGGTTTGTCCTGAAGCCATGGAGCCTGTTTAGTCATCCAGCTTTCTACATCAATTATGGTGCCTCCGCCCTCTCATCTATGACATGAGAAGACTACACTAGATGGTCTCTAAGGTTCCTTCTGGCTCAAGATCTCTGCTGTCTTCCTGACAGTCACATTCTGGAAAGTTCTACCACTCCTATCCGTGGTCTCATCCAAGGACTCAGCTTAAATGCCACTTTCTCTGAGACAGATTGGTTTAAACCCCTTTACTAGCTAGTGCTTCCCTCTTGAAATGTCTGATGACACTTCCAATTATGTCATTTATTCATTCATGTGGCCAGGATTTGTTGACGGAGGGCCTGCCCCATAAATTCACGACTTGGGGATTGGACTGCGGATTTAAAGCCCAGTGCTGTGACTCACTGTGTGTGTGACCTTGGGCAAGTTACTTAACCTCCACTTGCCTCATTTTCCTTGGTGAAGAAATGAAACAAATAATCATGTCTACATCTCAAGGTCACTGTAAGGGTCGAGTGAGTCAGTGTTTGTAAGGCGCAGTGCCCAGTAAAGTAAGTGCTCAGCAAAACTGCAATCGAGATTCTGATGATTTCTTTACACAGCACAGGATAAGGCTTCTATCCAATGCCAGTCTACTATCAGGCTGTAATCCGCATTTGCTTCTTTGCCACTTTAATCTTAATCTTCAGTGCCTAACACAAAGCCTGACATATAATCATATAATAGAGGTTCAAAATGTTGGTTAAGGGAATTGATGGACACAAGTAGCATGCTTTATTTTCAGTCCCATCAAATTTCTCTCTGTGCTAATTTCACAGTTTAAATTTCCTCCTGTTCAGCTTACACTGAAGCTTGCTTTGTTCTCTGTCTTTGCAGAGAACAAGACCAATTGTAAAGTTCTCTGTTCACAAGAGAAATATTACCATTTGGGGAAGTTGCCTGAATACCTTTCCCCAAACTTCTTTCTCCCAGCTCCCCAGTCTAATTGCCTCTTAAGGAATAAGCATTTGGGTAGTCAAATATCATGACCCAAAAAAGAGGAAAATTCAAAAATTTATGCATTGGATTTCCAGATGTGGACAACTCTTATTTTTGCCTAAATGCTATTGACAATTTATGGCTGTCTTTGGAAAATCATTTGATAATGATCCAACTATCTAGAACCTCTTTACTTTATGCCTGTTAAAAGAAAAGAAAGTTATTACCCAGGAAAATTTCCAGACTGCCATAAAAGCAAAGCGATTGCTGCCAAGAACCATCTGCCATAAAAACTCCTCTAACGGCTTCTTACCTTCGTGTATCTGTAAAGCACCCTTTTTAAAATCAGGAAAGGCCATCAATCATTTCTTTTAAGGTTAATTGCAGATGTTTAATACAGAAATTAAATATTATGAAATACGAAATAAGGAGTGTGGCATTCTAGAATTCGATGTGAGTGTTTCCCAGAGAGAAATACAAGTGCCAAGACTGAGATGGAAACCCAGCATGGGCAATGTGAAACCAGCAGCTGACATACAGTGGGACCTTCTGCAAGTCCTCCCTTGCCCCTCAGCACCCACATCTGCTGAAAGAGGGTGGCTGGTGACAGTCCCCTGGACCTTAAGGGCTTTTTTATGAGAATCAAATGAGATAAGAGAAGGGAGAGCACTTTGAAAAAGTTAAACGTGACATGAAAATAAAAGATGTAAACTTTCTCAATGAGTAAACAAAAAAACCTGTGTTGGTAGTTCCACGTTGACGTGACATTCAAAGCTGTTGCAATGAAGATGCAGTAAAATAAGAGGATTGAGCTCCAAGTCAGTGATTCCTAAATCTGACCAAGTATCTGAATCCCTTAAAAACCTCCCGAATCAGTATTTCCATAGAATGTGTGTGTAGGACCTGAGAATCTGTATTTCAGCAAACTTCCCAGGAAATGCTGACGAATAAGGCTATTGGGGAAATACTGAGCTGGATGATTTTTAAGATCCTCTGTAGCTGGAGAAAAGAGAAAACCCGTCATCTGTGTTATCATCTTTGTTAATGTCTGCCACCAGAACTAACAACTCCTGTGTCACATGGCACTCCGTGCTATTGCTCGGCCCAACTCCCACATGTCAGAAGGTAGATTACATGCTTCCACTGGCATACATGGCAGGGATAAAAGGGAAAGTATCATTGGACATGGGGACAGATGTATCCCTCTCCTTCTGGCTGCACCCAGGGTTCCAACCTGAGAACAAGTACCCCAGAGATGGGGCACTTCACATTATGTCTACTATTTAAAAAATTCTAGTGGAAACTGGACATTTATCCAGAATATCTGAGCTACTGGGATTCCCTTTCTTTTCCCCTCCCTTGCTCCCACTTTCCTTCCCTTATCTTCCTTTAACATTCATCTGTGATGCACCTACTGCATGCCAGGTCCTGTGCTAAATGCTGGAGCTTCCATGCTGTGCCTGGGGCAGCTCTTGGTCTGGTAGGGCAGATCCAACATGTTGGCCCCTGGAAATGATGCAATGAGGGAGGGCACTCGGCTGCAGAGCCTACAACAGAGGAATCTGACCCCACCTTGAAAACTGACACATGAGATATAAAGAGGAGGAGGAATTGACTAGCAGAGTCAGTTACCTGGCAAAGATAATCCAGGCAGAGGAAACAGCTTTTTACAGGACTAAGGCCAGGGTGGCCGTCCCAGAGAATGAGGAAAGAGGGGGTGACATGTGGTGACACAGCAGAGGCCTATCAATGCATTGTAGGGCATCCATTTGACACTTAGAACTTTATCACAAGAGCAGTGGGAAAGCAAGAAAGGGTTGTAAGCTATGCAGAGAGAGGAGTCGACAAGAGCACCCCAACTGCAGAGTGGGAGCAAGTGTGGAAACCAGGAGCCAATTAGAGCATTTAAGTCTGCCCATGTAACGTGGCCATGGCAGCAGCTATGGAGATGGGGGGACATGGACAGTTCAGATAGATAAAATTAACAAGAAATGAATTTGAGTTTTTATTAGGGAAAAAAATAAAATCATGATATATTTGGTTTGGCAGGAGAGCAGGTCACTGGTTGGAGGAATCAGAAGCGTCGTTACCGTAAGAACTCTGAGAAATTGTGACATCATCCAACTTCTTACAAAGACAAGGAAGCCCTGACCCAGAGACATTAAACAACTTGTTTAAGATCACAGGTCTAGAACACTCTCTGTGCCTCAGGATCAGTATGGGTGATAATCCAGGCAGAGACATTAAAGCAGCTAGGGCCAGGCTCAGAGTCAGGCTGATACCAGTCTCTGCAAAGCTGTTGGAAAGAAAAGAAATATGTTCAGTGGCCCCCGGGCCCTCAGCTGGCCTGGACCTGATAAAGTTTCATGCTATTGCACAGCGCCGTGAAAACAAAGATTGTGCGAAGAAGGGAGCCAATGGCACTGTCTCCAAATGTGAGGACTGCAGCCCACCTCCTCCTTTCCCCAAGCCAGGGAGTCAAACAGCATTGTGTCCAGGACAAATGCAAGTCAACCAGACCTCCTCACACTCCCTCAGGACACTCCCATCCACTCATGGGGGCCTCTCACACCTACTTTCCCAGATGTGTTCCTGGGGCTAATGGAGCACAGCTGGATGCACAAGGCCCCCACCCCCACCCCAAGCAAGTCTTGGGACTTTGCAGACAATGACACAAATGGAGGCAAGAGGCTTCCCCTGGTGTGCATTACACTCACCCTCCGCCAAAAAGATGAGCACAGCCAACGGCGTGAGAGACCCCGTGTGACATCTGAAACAACGCTCCCCTCGTACGGATTGATATCGTGGCTGCCACAAGATTAATTGTATTTTTCCTGGAACAAAGCTGGAAATCACTCAAAGGGTAATAAATGCTGAAATCTGTCTATGCTCTGCCAAAATTTCAGACAAAAAGCCAATAAGGCAATTTTTACTTTATGTGCTTGAATGGATTTTTTTTAAACAGGTCCATGCTGAAGGCAATGGACTGGATCAGCCCAGGAGTTCAAAAGAGACAGCTCACTTTGGTTTAAAGAGTGAATTCTCCAGGGTCAGCTGTACTTCAAACCACATATTGGCATATACCACCCAAGGGAACCCATAGCCTACATTTCTTTGCTAAATTCCATGCAAAAATAATGGCTTGCCAGGTGCGTGGACAACACAGAGGTTTCTAAGGTCACCTCCTCTTAGAATGAAGAAGCCAAGAATGTGAAGTTTATGGGGGCAGGGCAGAGAAACCTGTTAGCCACAGCAACTTTGGGTTTTGAAAATATTTCAAAGGTTGATATTACAAAACTTGATCTTGGAACCAGACCAAAGCCTTTCGGGGCTCCCTCAGGGTTAAGTAGATGGTGATAATAACCTATGTCATATGTATAAAGCAATTTATAGGTTGTAAAGAATTTTCATACATTATCACATTTATCCTCCCAACAACCCTGTGAGCTGGGCATTATTAATCTCACTTGACAGGTGAGGAAACTAAGGATCAGCTATTTTAAACCGGCTTATAGAAATGCATCAAAAGGAATAATAGGACATGTAGATAAGGACTCCTAAACATACAACTGCGTTTATACCTAAACACAGTCCAGGCTCCAGCAGAAATTAGATGGCAAACACAAAATAGAATAATCTTAAGAGGTTTTATAAGGAACTATTTACACAAGTGAGGGACAGGTGTAGAAAGTACACAAGGGATAGGTTGGTCTTCCAGGATGAACAGTGTGGCTGTTACATTTCCGGGCTGAAGGAGTACAGAGAGGAAGAGGATGCCAGAACCGGGAGAGAAAAAGAGACATCTGAAGAGACTCTGTGCCTGCAGTCAAAGCAGCCAGTGAGCTGGGAAAAGAGACAAACCAATTGTCTGGGTCCCAAATTGGCCAAAACTAAACAGAAGTCAGAGGGCAAAAGAGCAACTGACGTAAACCATATGTCTGAGACTCCCGGAGCAGAAAGCAGGGCAGAGAAAGGTAAGGAATAAATCTGCAGGGGCACGTGGAAGATCTCCAACCCAGATGGCCTCAAAATGTTATTCATCATTAAAAACCAACCAACATGCTGAAAGAAAGAAAAAAAAACCTATACACCCAACACTTAGAGATCAGTTAAATATACAGTGGTTCACCCAAACAGTAGAATATTTGTCTATCCATGAAAAACCATTTTCATACTGAATGAATAATGATAACAGAAAGTAAGCTCACAACATCATAGAAACTCAGAGAAGCCAGATTTAAAAAAAAAAAAAAAACAAAAACCTGCACACACAGTATGATTCTGAATGTGCTCAAAACAAAGAAAGTTGGAAGGAAAGACATAGAAATGGGAACATGTCTGAGTTTTATTTCTGGGTTGCAGAATTACAGTGGTGTTTTTATTGTTGTTGCCTTTTTTTTTCATTGTATGTTTCTCTGTTTTTTTTTCGAACGTTCTTTGAAGAGCATATATTGTCATCATAACCTGGAAAAACGCATATCTGACTTAAAGCAGATTGTTTTAAATTCTTAACAAATTCTGAAAAATAAAATGCTACAAATCCTTGGCTCCAGCTAACTCTTGAATCTTCAACATAAGAAAAAACAGGAAGAAAAAATCATCTATTTTTCTATTGATATGAAATTATGTGCTGGCTATTCTTAGAACAGCTCAAAGTCAGTTGTTTGTTTTATATCTCCATAACAATCCTGTGACAAAAGAATCATCACTTCCTTTTACAGACAAGATGACCCAGGCTTACAGAAATTGTAGCACCCATACAAGGTCATGCTGCTAGAGAGTGGCAGAGGTAGGATTTGAACCAGATTGTCTGATTCCAAGGTCAATGCTTGTTCTAAGGAGCTGGGCCATCTCCCTAATGGAAGCTGCTGTACTCCCAGGAGCTCTGTCCCGTAGAAACAATCTCTCTGTGATCATCAGGACTCTAAAGAATTATACTCCAGCAGACATTTCCCAAGCACCGCTTGGGCATCCTGACCCAACAATAAAGATCTGGAAATTCCATGGAGCACAAAAGAACACATCCTGGTCTGGTGGGCCATTCATAAAATCTTTACAATGAGGCATTTGCTGATCTCAACGTTACACAGGCTAAGATGTATGGAGCACTGACTACATGCCAGTTACTGAGCAACATGCTTTGACACACATCTCATTTTATCCTCACAACCTTCTGGGGCAAGTCTCTCACTGTCCCTGTCTTATCCAGGACCATCAAGTCCAGAGAATTGGAGTAACTTGCCTAAGACCAAACAGCTAAGTAAATGGCAGACTGGGGTGTGAATGCAGATTTGTCTGATCACAAAATGCAGTCTCTTGGGACTTATTAATCAGATGGTGAGATAGGCCATGCTTATTTGAGAAAGTAAAGTAGGGGATAATAAATCAGCCATACTTACTAGGACTTAATAATAATGTCTCCCACTGGCTTTTATGATACTCAAAATCCTGCCACAAACACATCATTCTACCGTGCAGCTTCCTTCCCTAGTGTGAGTTAGGTGCCGCTTCCCTATGCTGGAAATATAGTCTGCCTAGGTGCCCAAGAAGAGGAGGGCACAGACATTGATGAGCATTCACAGTGTCTGCCACAGACAGAAAAGCGGCTCCTCCTCTGAGTCCTCAATCCCAGAGCTCATTCCTGGGTGGCAGAAGGAGTAGAAGTTCCCAGCGTGGTCCAGTGATGGGCCTAAATTAGCCTCCACTCAAATCCCATTGCAGAATAGCCCAATAAGGAGGCTGGTCCCCAGAGCCATGGACAGCCCAGTACAAAGCAAGACTTTACAACTTCTCAAAGAGCCCCAGCCACAGATGCTCAGCATTGTCTTTCCTAGTTACAGGAGATCACGAGAATTAACTAGTAGATATGTTTACTGCCCTTCACGTGTCCACACCCTGGGGAATGGCAGAAGGCCCACTCGAATTAGCTCTCATTCCGGCTTCTCTCTCTCACCCTCCACTCCCACTCTGGAGCCAGAGTTTACTCTTCCCCCCACAGGGCGTCTGTACATTAAGATTCCATTTCACAGTGGGGTGAAAAGATGAGATGTATCTTAATTTACCTGGTGTTCTGCCTGCCTAGCTTACTTAGATTTTTGGCCTGCTGAGAAGGAATTGGGTCTAGCTTAATGATCAGTTCAACACTTAACCTGTTGCTGACACTTGTGTATCCCTGGTTAAAATTCAGGGACAGCATTTAGGCAGGTAGCCTGGGGGTAGGAGATCCTCGCTGGCCCTCTGTCATTACTTGATTTTCTGCCCAGCAAAGTCAAGAAAATAGGACTTGGAATGAGATTAAGTCTGAACTTCAAAAATGTCATTCCTTGAATTCCAACTACTGGTTTTAATGCTTTTTGGCATGGGTGATGAGGCCCCATATTTCTAGCCTGACACCCGAGCTTTGCAGTTCCTACAGCTTCCAGGAGCTTGGTGGTTCTCTGCTGCCTACCTTCTACAAATTATTAGAAATTAATTTGACTTGGTTCAGCATTATCTGACAATTGCACTGACCCCCCTGTGAACCTTTCTGGCTAATTTACATCCCCGCCATGTGGCTTAATGTCTCTGATGCCGGCACACATTATTTAAAGCTCATGCCAATTATAATTTTTTAATACAGTCTGAAAATCATGCTGTTACTTAGCAACAAAGGTCACTCCAATAAATAATAATATCTTGTGAGCCTATTGATACCCTCGATTCTTTTTCATGGGGATTGAGAGTTAGAAGTGAGACCTTTCCCAGCTATTGCCAATGTTTGAACTACTGACAAGCGTCCGCTACTCACAGCTCCTTCAACATGTGCAAGCTATGCTCCTCGTTCTCCTCACTTCAGCCCTTTAGGGTGGTGATTGGGTGGGCCTGGGTGAGTGCCTCTCTCCCCATCCCCCCTCCCCAGTGTCCCTAATACCTGGGGGGCACAATAGGAAAACTGTTACTATGAAGATCCAAATAGTAATGGGATTCAGAAATAGCAAGCTTACATCCCAGAAACTTTTTATTTCAGAAGTCTAGGGTTGAACATCACTAATAATATGGAAAGCCATGACTTTTTTCTTGTTGTAGACTCTCATTTTCCCCTAGGAAATGATCTTAGCTGCAGGCATGTTGCTCGGATGGACCTTTAGTAGACCACCTCCAGGGTAGTCAGGGTTTAGGGATTCCATGGCATAGCCAGACCCCAGACTTAAATCCCAAGGGCCTCCCCCTCTTGGTGTATCTCAAGCTCCTAAAAGACTCACTGCCTTCTCTTCTCTGCTGGAGTGGAAGTCTTCTTCCTGCCTGGGTGATGGGGAAACAAAAATCACCTTGAGAAGCTCATCCCCCAGGGATGTTGAAAAACTGTAAAGTCCTATATGTATAAGGAAATCTTTGTTATGAGTACTCAAAGAAGATCAAGTAAATCTTCACAAAGCCTGGAAGAGCCTCTAGGGAAGGAAGAATCTAGCCACTCTTTCTGTCCCCTTCTCATTGCCCAATATATGTTATCCTACAGTTCATTCTCAGACAAAAGGCAACTGACTCTTGGTTTACTCCCTCCCATCAAGAGCCTCCATCTTTAGAAAACCAGACTAAGATTTTCTTCGTAGAGTTTGATCCATTCGAGGCCCCTCAGGTACTTACAAAAAGGAAAAGTGGTCTCATACTACCAATGTATATTCTCTGTTCTATAGAAATCAAGCCCAGGTTGTTAGTTTCCATTAATTCATTGCCAAGAACTGGGCCAAACACTTGACATATGTTACCTACTTAACCCAAAGACAGAGGTGCCATTGCTATTCCCGTCTTACAAATGAGTAACTGAGGCACAGAAAGAATTCTGTATTATTTGGTTAACATGCATCAGAGACAAGATTTGTATGTAGAGATTCTGGCTACAAAAATCGATGCACTTAACCATTTCCCTTAACTACCAGGATGCTACAGAATCACACTCATCCCCTTGATAAGATAACACTTATTTTAAGGGCCATGATATCAGGCCAGACTGGAAAATTTGGGATGGTCCTGTCTTCCATAGCCAAGCTACAAAACAAAATTACAGGAGATCTTCCTCTTTCAGTTCTGTTATCCAAGATGAATCCCAGCAAACTGAACAAGCTGAATTCTCACTCCCTGGCCAGTTTTTCTGAACTTATACAGATCCAGCCTTAGTAGCATCATTCACTGCACACTTCATTTGCAAGGCACTGTACTAGGCACCAGAAGAAACGTAGACATGTACGTAACCAGACAGAGAGCCTGGGCATGGTCTAAATCTATGTGTTCTGGTTGTGAAATATCCTAGCTGTGCAAAGAATCTAACTGAGCAGGATATTGGCACCATTTAACTTTATCTTTTCTATAACTACCACTTCACTTCATTCCTAGGGACTGGAGGAAAATGCAGCTACCACGCAAGCAGGTTTCTTTCCAGACCAGCACTTTTCATATCCAGAGAGAAGGTCAATGGTCTGTAGAGAAAGGATTCAAGTTGTATCATGTCAACAAGCCCCAGCAGGACCTTCTCAGATTCATCATCAGTCTTAAGGCCTCAGCCTTGATGCCAAGCCAGAATGTTCCAGTGTGCATGGGAATTTTGATCCATTATTCCATTTGAATTAAAAATCATTTGAGGTTCTGTTCCTAGGCTGGTGTAGCCTGGGGCCTCTAAAAAGACAGCTGTTAGAACCTGTTCACCCTCCTAGGGCTTCTGTGGCACATCACTCAGAATCAGGGTACAGCCCACAGGCCTCTAGCTGTCCCTCGGGCAGGACATTACTTCCTGCAGTCATCCATGGGACAAGAGCCAGCCACACCATCAGGAAACACAAAGAGGCCAAAAGGCAAGCAGCCATCCTCTCAAATTCAATTCATTTCAGTATCTCTGCTTCCTAATGCTGCTCTCGCTCTGACCCTGTTATATTCTTATGTCCTATTTAACTTGATTTCTGAAATGTGTTTGTTTTATCATGTCTCAGTGGTATGTATGTTTTCTTAATTTTTGCTTTATCCCTGCCCCTTGGTATATGAGAGCTGTCTTAAAGCAGAGTCTTCATGTTCTCAGCTTGTCCATTCATTCATTCACCCATTCATTCACCAGATATTTATTGGGAGCTATTATTAATGGCAGACTGTGCAACATGTTGAAGATACAAATGAATAAAGTATCATCTTTGTACTTGAGGAAGGCAGGGCCAAATAAGGAGGCAGACAGGTAAATCAAATCATTGTAATGCCTACAGCGAGTTTGTGCAAAATCCATAAATAGGCCAGAGAAAGGTGAGACAGACTCGGGAGGAACGGACACACCTACTCAGAAGAGGAGGAGACAGGGGTAACTGTGCTAAATTTTAAGGACCAGAGAAGGGAAGGTTCCAGAAAGAAGGATTGGGATAACCAAAATCAAAAGGACATGAAAGAGTGAGAAGGGCTTAGGAAATGTAATAAGTTCCTCATTGTCAAAGTGCAGTATGTGAAGGGAACATGAGGGCGGACTGGCCACAGGGGTCAGGTTTTGGAAGGCCTTCTGTAACCCACCATGAACTTTGTTTAGCAATATCAGTACAGTAAGATACAATACAATCAATACAGTAAGATAAAAGGAATAGTTGCCACAGGCTAGGTAGAGGAGACAGGAAGGAGGATGAAGGGAGGAAAAGAATACAAATGTATTATATTTATTACCACTGAATTGTACATTTGAAAATGCTAAAATAGTAAATTATATATGTCTATTTTACCTTAATAAAAAAAGACAGAACAAATAAATTTAATGTTTGGTAGCAGAGCAGGATGACTGTACTTGACAAAAATGCATTGTACTTGGGTGATGGATACCCTGAATACCCTGACTTGATCACTACTTATTTCATGTATGTAACAAAATTTCTAATGTACCCCATAAAACTGCACAAATAAAAATAAATGAATAAAAGAATTTTAAGAAGAAAACCTAAAATAGGAATAAATTTAACCAAGAGAGTGAAATATCTGTATCGAAAACCATAAAATATTGATGAAAGAAATTGAAGATGATGTAAATAAATGGAAAGATTTCTGTACTCATGAATTGGAAGAATCAATATTGTTAAAATGTCCATTCCACCCAAAGCAATCCACAAATTCAATGCAATCTCTATCAAAATTCCAATGTCATTCTTCACAGAAATAGAGAAACCAATTCTAAAATTTGTATAAAACCACAAAAAAACCCTAACAGTCAAAGCAATCTTGACCAAAATGTACAAAGCTGGAGGCACTACACTACCATATTTTAAAATACATACAAGATAAAGTAATCAAAACAGCATGGTACTGGTGTAAAAACAGACACATTGACAAGTAGAATAGGAGAGATAGCCCAGAAATAAATCCACACATCTATTATCAATTGATTTTTGACGTAGGTGACAAGAATACACAATGAGGAAAGTACCATCTCTTTAATAAATGATATTTGGAAAACTGGATATCCACATATAGAAGAATGAAAATGGAGCCCTTTATACAAGTATCAACTCAAAATAGATTAAAGACTTAAATGTTAGGACTGGAAACTATAAAACTAGCAGAAGAAAACATGGGGGAAACCTCCATGATTGGTCTGGGCAATTTCTTGACTATGATTCCAAAAGCACAGGCAATGAAAGCAAAAATAGACAAATCAGATTACATCAAACTAAAAAGCTTCTGCACAGCAAAGGAGACAATAAATAGAATGAAGACATAACCCACAGATGGGGAGAAAATATTTGAAAATCATACATTGGATAAGAGGCTAATATCCACAATATGAAAGGAACTCAAACTACTCAATAACAGGAAAACAAACAACTCAATTTAAAAATGGACAAATAGACATTTTGTCTATTAAAAATGGACAATAGACTTGAATAGACATTTATCAAAAGAAGACATATAAATGGCCAATAGATATATGAAATAATTTCATTTGTCAATGAAAAACAAAACTTAAAAAAAGGATAGTGTCAAGATTTTAGAAAAATGAGATTCCATTAACAAAGATGAGAAAGTTTTTGGTAGAACTGGTTATCAAAGATTATCAAAAGCTCAGTTTTGGAAATGTCAAGTTCGAGATGCCTATTGGACCAACTGAAATAATTAAGTAGTCACTTGGATATGTAGGTCAGTAGATCAGGGGAAATGTCCCGGCTGGAAGATACATTTGGAAGCCATCAGCACACAGATGGTATAAAAGCCACGTGACTGGGTAAGATCACCTAGGGAGTGTGGTCCAGGAGACATGGTCCAGGAATGATCCATGGGGCCCTCAAGTTTTTAAAGGAAACCTGCAAAGGAACCAGCAAAAAAGATTGAGAAAGAATGGCTAGAAAAGTGAGAACCCAGAGGAAGGCACTGATTTTAGCAGCTTAGAGATCAAGAGAGGGATGAGGAGGAGGAGAAGGAAGAAGAGGAGGAGGAGAGGAGGAGAAGAGGAGTAAAAGGGTTGCTATCACTTCCCAGACCACTTTCCTGTTCTCACTGCCCAGTCTCCCATCGACCCAGTGCTGCAGCCCCAAGGCCCAGACCTCAGTCCAGCCATAACTGTCAGAACTACCAAGACAGCTAATTACCAGTGGTCACTTAATAATTCCAATATCACTATGTTTCTAGTGAGTTTATAAGAAGTCTCCATTGCCTGAATTATGTAACTGCACACTGTCTGTAATCAGAGACTGTCCTAAGAGGAGGAATAATTTTATTTATTTTTGAAATCAGGATAGTTACTACGAAAATACTTAAGTTTCTGAAAATTTTGGTACATTTTACCCAATTTCCTAAAATTATCCATTTTAACTTCTGTAAAAAGACTCTATTTTTTTCTGCTGGGAGCGCAAGAGAAACTGATATTTGTGCCTACCCAAAGCAAACTTGTCCTCTTTGAGTACATTTGCAAGCCAGTGAATTAGCAAGGCTGGTAGCTCCTGAACACAAATGAATCTCCCCTATTAGATGCTAATACAAAAGCAAACATTCATCAGCAGAACTTCAAATTGGCAGCCCAGAAAACATCACAGGATCAATAGCAAAAGCCCTTTCCTAAAATTTGCCCCTTGCCTTCCAGCTTTTATTAAAAGTTTTCTATCCGATATGGAAATTGCTTCCCAGATGCACAGGTCACTATCATGATCCTCAATTCACTCACTCCCACACGCTTTCATTTCCTTTCCCATTTATGATGCTCTGCTCTATGCAGCATTTTCTCTTCCAAATCTGTTGTAAAAGAAATTATGGCATTTCACTGAACACAGAGTGAAACATCTAAGTGAACAGATACATGTAATACAAGCATGAATGAGTTCCATATTTTTTTTTGGAAAAATAAGGTTCTACTAGAGCAAGAGGGCATCCAATATTAATCATATACATGTGAATTTTACTTAACAGTCTGACAGTGGCTTTGATTTCTGAGAAAGTTAACATTTTAGCCTATGTAAATACCTTTGCCTTCAAAAGAAACAAGAGAAAATGATGTTTTTCCTTTCCTACAACAGAATTTCCTCCTTCTGGTTTGTATGCACCAACTAAGGTCAAGGGGAAAATCTTCCACTGCCGTCTAATGTTCACCTTTGCTTGCCCCTGATTAGTATCGGACACAGCTGACAAACTATGCTTTGGCTGTCCAAGTCTTCCTCCAACCCTAAAGGAAATCCGAGAGCATTTCTGCACCATGCAATGTTCCTTTTGCATTCATTTAAGTAGTTACACAATGAGAACTGCCACAGAGTACACTCTGGCAGGTGGTTCTTTCCTGCCAATCCTCAGAAAATACAGATATGCTGAGCTTTAATTTGATATTCAGAGGCTTTAAGGCATCATTATGTGATCACGTTATCTTTTACACATGTTAACGTATGTGTTACACTTTCAAATATGAGCACTGTTGGCCGGGCACAGTGGCTCACTCCTGTAATCCTAGCACTCTGGGAGGCCGAGGCGGGTGGATTGCTCAAGATCAGGAGTTCAAGACCAGCCTGAGCAAGAGCGAGACCCCGTCTCTACTAAAAATAGAAAGAAATTAATTGGACAACTAAAAATATACAGAAAAAATTAGCCGGGCATGGTGGC